>OMPJ01028754.1:0-17301 GCA_900312935.1 Carapus acus
TAATAATGGTAATAATAATAATAATAATAATAATAATAATAATAATAATAATAATAATAATAATAGTAACAACAACAACAATAATTATTATTATTGTTATTATTAATAATAATAACAATAATAACAACAACAACAACAACAACAACAACAATAATGATAATAACAATAACAACAACAATAATAATAGTAATAATAATAACAATAACAATAACAATAACAACACAATAAAAATATATCTATTTTGTATGTATATGTAATCTTATTAAAAAAATTTTTTTTGCAGCTCCAGACAGATTTGTTTTATGCTTTATTGGTCCAATATGGCTCTTTCAACATTTTTGGTTGCCGACCCCTGCCCTAACTCATGGTATATGTAGGTGCTTGACATTTACGTTTGTATTGCTTAGAGACAGTTGTTATGTACTTTTCTCATTTTGAGATATTGAAACTGTTGCTATTACTTTAATTCCATCTCCTTCCTGTTCCACATTCCACCACAGGCTGCAATTAAACTTTAAAGTGCTCTTCCAATGATTGAAAGTCAGATCACAAAGCGGCAGGGATCAGCTGAATCCCTGCAGTCCACAAACTTTAAAACAAGGATTTAAATCCCCGGCTGGCCAGCAGGCATCACACAGGGGCCCATAAACGTCTCCCAAAATAGCAGCGAGCAGCACTAATCCCTATAGACCGGGCCACCATTTTGCAGGACTTCCTAAGCAGACAGGCCCAACCCAGGAGTCGGCCCTTAATCAAAAATCTTTCACGGCAGAACAATTGGGCGACAAGCGAAATCTCAAACAATCCCCCCTTGTGCCCTCCCCGTCCTCCTCCTTCGCCTCGACCCAGCCAATGACCGGCACACACACACACACACACACACACACGCAGGCACGCACACACACACATTCCAAGCAGCTTGGTGGACCAACCACCGTGCCAGCAACACGTGACCACAATGTGCCTCCATCTCCAAACTCCAAAAACGTGATTGGGGACGCAGACAGGAGCCTTAGGATCCTGAGGGACAGCCTCTGGACCGGCGTCCTGACCTTTGTCTCCGTGTCAAGCCACCATGACACATTCCACAGGTGGTCCTCTGGTTTGACGCGACAATGATCTCCAGACTCATGAATCCATCACTGAGTGCTCCTCACAGACGGTTGCACATTAGACACCACGCTGACACACACACACACACAAATGTAGTGTTAATCTTAACCAACAGCTGGAGCAGGAGGGACGGAAATGGGAGGGGACGATCTGAAGTTACCCAACATGCTCTGCAGCTGTCCCTGGAAGGTAGAACCATACACTCGCATCAGCTGTGTTATCAGAGGTAGTTGCGTCATCGTGTTATTCATTGTTTCACAACGGAAAATTTGGGTAATGACCACGTGTCAACGCACAACACACACACAGCTCTTAACATTTCGTGGATCAGTAGATCAATATATCAATTAAGTACCTACCTACCTGTGCGTGTACACACGTCACACACACTATTTTTCAAATTTCCTGGGTTAGTGGATCAATGGATCAATAAAGTGTTTTCCTGCCCACGCACAAGTGCACACATAACACACACACAAACCCATTCATACACACACAACTTTTAAATTTCCGGGATCAAATAGATCAATCAAGTACCTACATACCTGCCTACACACACGTGCAGACACACAAGCACCCATGCACACGCACACACACACACGGGTCCCAACAATTAGCCATGCAGCAAGTGTATGTGGCTAAATGTGGGAAGGACACGCCACCATAACTGTGCAAAATAATGGTCCACAACTTCAACAACCCAAAGCTCCGCCAAAATAAAAGCATGTATGGATAACACATGCTTGCAATCACACATTTCCACCTCTTTCAAGCCCAAATCCTGAGACACGCAATCATGGAGGAAGTATCGATGCCGACTGCTTTGCCCCATCCGGATCTGGGCGCTAGTATCAACTTTCCACCGCCTGCGATTGCCTCTGCCTCTAATTCATCGTAGCTCGGCCTCTACTTTGTGCACCTTAAAGAGGAGAGAGCAGACAGTAAATCTGTCATCGCTTTCCCTATAACAAGGGGATTCATTTTTAGCCACGTGGCTCACATGAGACGGTTGGAGGACAACTTTTGTTTTTGTATCCCTCCTCTCTCTCTCTCTCTCACGCACACACTTGACACACCGCATTCTCAAAATGGGTGAGAAACTCCTGCTTTGTTGTCCAGAAATGTGCGGCGTGGGCCCGCCGACGAGGTGCCGGTGTTGCTTTTGTCCTCTTGCGGTTAGAAGCAACACGTCTGACATGCAGGCTGCAGACCGGCCCCCCTGCCAGGAGCTTGCACGGCTTCAGCTTCACTTCCCCCGCTCAGGCGTGCAAAGTGCAGAGGCTCATCTACAGCATCAATGCGCCTTCACGGCTGCACAATTTAGACTTTTTATGCTAATAATCAAGTGTGCACTTCAAACATAGAGTGACTGAGGCACAGAAGCCGCGGCGCCTCTATAATAGCCTGAAAAAGGATTATTTAGGGTATTTATCAACACAGATGGAAATTTTCTCGTGACATTTGAAGGTGTTTGCTAGTTGTTTTTTTTTTTTTGTTATTTTTTGTTGTGTTTGCACACAAGACGCCATATTTAATTGAATGAATCAGTCAACAGCAGCATTTGGCAAGTTCTGGATGTCAAAGTCAACCACGGCCAGTAAATAGGCTTGTCTCCGCCACCTAGTGGTGAAAAATAGGAAATACAACTTAATTTCACCCCTTACCTCCAGGTCGGTGCAGTCTGGTGAGGAACTGGAGGAATCCGAGGAGGACACGTGAGCAGGTCTGATCACCTTCACCATCCTGGACGTGACGACTTTCGCCGTCGTCCCCTCGCTGGACGCCACCGCCTGAGAAGTTGCTGACACGGTGAGGCACAGCAGAGGACGTTCATGTCCCCGGTTTGAGCTTCGGATGAGACACTTGACCTACATTTCCCGCTGGTCGACCACTGACGTCCATGTACTGGCCCATCTCTGTCACCTGGTGGGCGTCCTCCTGGTGTGAGGACATGGAAAGAAGGTCTCAGTGTCGGCAAAGCCAGAGAGAAACCTGCAGGGCCAGAGGATGAGATCCTTACATTCGTTCCTCCCGAAGGTCCGGCTCTCTTCTTCCCTTGCTTCCTTAAAGGCACCCCGAGGAGACTCTCCGTGAGCGGGGAATACTTCACATGCACGTTCCTGGTTCTTCCCCTGCACCAGTGGACGACCACAATCTGAGCACACTGGGTCAAAGGTCGTCTGATCACAGCTAGGACCGATCGGCTTCTTGGTGTTTTGAGATTTGTGGGGTGTTTTAGATGCAACATGGCGACTGGCAGGTCGTCCTGTGGCCCTAAAACAAGGATACTAGAAGGTCCAAGGTGGCCCCGCACGCAGCAGACAGCCACCACGGCAACACCTTCAGGACAAACTCAGCCTGGGTACCGAAGAGCAGGACCGCCGAGGCGTAGAGGGCGCCGGAGAGCCAGCAAAGCAGCCTGGACAGGACGTCGGACATCGCCAAGCGCGGCCCTCTGGAGAGCTGGGAAGGCAGGATGAAGGTTGGTGGAGGAGGGTTCAGGTCGAGCAGGTGATGCAGGAGGTGGGGTCACTCACGGCTCTGTGCAGGGAGGGCAGCCTGGAGGTCACGGCCACCACGAAGGAGAGCACGCCCAGGGTGTAGCCCAGGATCTCCGTCGTGTCCTGGAGGAGGTCAGAGGATAAAGATTAAGAAGCACAAACCCCCAAAATAAGGATTCTATCTCCTCGGCTATTGGATGTACTGTTGTGGGGATCTGCAGTAGCCTTCTCCCGCCTTGCCACCGCTCCGATTGGGTCTGATCCATCCCGAATCTGAGGAACCCCACCAGGAGCATCGTCCCACACAACCCCAGGAGCTGCTGCTGGTGCTGCTGATGCCTCCTCCGTCTCTTCCTCATCATCAGCAGCTGCCTCCGTCTCTTCTCTGTGGGAGGAGAGACTCAGAGTGTGGGAGCTGGTAACTCAGGTGGGCAAACTACGGTCCGTGGGCCACACCAGGCCCGATTGTCTACTTGATCCGGCCCACCAATGATTGGCGCCAAATTCACAATTTTGACAGCATTCAAAACAAAAACTACTACCATGAAACTAACACTAGACTTTGATGCTCTGGCAAAGATGGATTAAAAAGAAAAGTAGTCTGATTAAAAGGTAAATAATGTAACAAGCTAATGCTTTTTTTCTGTTTATGTTTGATATGTCTGCACCTTTTTGACGCGACCCCGTCTGTAAAAATTCAAGAGTCAATGCTCAGATGTTTGCCTGCTCCTGGTGTGTAGCTAACTGCTCCATCGGCACACACTCCACCACTTCCCGTGCTCATTTGTCTGTTTATCAAGTGGAGCTCCTCAGATAAATCAGGCTCCCGTCTCCGCTGCGTGGAACCAGCCAGGTAGCAGGGCGAGAAGAAGCTGTACTTAAGGTCATTATTACCGTTTTTCTTTCTGTTGCCTTACCGGTTTCTGATCTGCAGCAAACAGGGAAGAAGGAAACAAATATCACCAGATCCACAACAACGGCCACGGCTCCCATCCACACCTATATGTACACACACACACACACAGACAGACAGAGGGGTGAGGGTGGAGGTGAGGGGCGCCATCAGCCCCGGTGGAGATGTTGGACCACCTGCAGGTTCTCACCACGACGGGAACTTGCTTAGACAGGACCGCCCCGGTGGTGGCGCACAAGTCCCCCACGAAGCAGTAATAGAGCGCCGCGTTGGTCTCTCCCGCCGTCTCTTCGCGGGCTTTGCACCTCTGGCGGGTCCGCCTGGGCTCCATCACAGCACAGACGGAGAGGTGTGACGCCTGTGGGGGGGCGTGAGAAGATGTGCGCGACTTGTACGTCTACTCACAGGGCGCAGGAGAGCAGCAGCAGCAGCGCCGAGACGCAGCCGAGCGCGGTTGGGACGCAGCGCGGGTCCGCGGAGACATGGCGGAGACAGGCGGACAGCGAGGGAAGGACGCACGCGGGGGACGAGGACTGCACCGCGGGCGGAGAGTGTGCGCACGGGTCGGCGTCAAACATGGCTCTCGGCCCCGAGGAGCGAGGGAGAGAGAGAGTGCGTGGAAGTTCGCCACCCGCGTGGGCGGGGCTCCGGGTTTTGGTGGGCGGGGCCTCGGCAAGATATGGGCGGGGTCTGGGCTCACGTGGGCGGGGTCTGGGCTCACCTGTTCGCGTCGAGTCGTCCAGGTGATGGGAGGTTGAGGCAAAGCCACTCTCAGAAATATGAGAAACTGTTTATTTGTGGAAAGAAGCCCGTGGGTGGAGCCAGGGCTTCATTATACTGTAGATCCATATTTTTACATATTTAGCTTTGAAATGCTTCAAAAATCTCGACATGATCGATACAGTAATGGCTGTCTGGCTAGCAAAGGTGGGTAATATGTTGATACTGGTGATAAATCTGTATTTTATACACATGATCTGTATATGTAGGATCTAGCCTGAAAAATTATTTCATTATTTTCATCTTCTGACCAAGCTGAGCAACCATCTGATTGTTAGAAAGTCCAAACTGATGCTTCTCATCTGAGAACAGAAATTGCATCATGAAATACACCTGCTGCTCATTATTACCGATAATTCAAGAAAAGTTTCCTCTCACAGATTCAAAGCCTTCAGGCTGGACCTCAACCTCCAACGGCCATGAAAAGTTAAACCATTTCCAAATTGAATAAATAATTTGGAAAGCACTGTTGGCACTGCAGCGACACAGGCAATGTAGAAACAGCCTTTCAATTTATTCTGCATGTGTCCCCATGTCCATCGCAGAGGGCCGCTGTGCCGCATAGGATCTGGGGGACGCCTGAAGGACATGCGGGGGACAAGGGGACGATGTGTGCCAGCCGTCCATAACCGATGTCTCCCCCCCTGCCAGCCCGCAGATGCTCCTCAGGCGTCGAGGTGCTTGTTCAGCCTCCGCACCTTCTCCTTCTTGTTCCTGTTGCCGTGTTTCTTCCAGGGTTTGCCCTCCACCGTCTCTGCCCCCGGGCCCACCGGTCCGCTGCCGGGTTTGTAGCCCATGACGGAGCGGACGCCCTTGGAGAGCGCTCGCACGTTCTCCTAGAGAGAAGGAGAGAGGAGCGATCACGACGGCGTCACACACGGAGGAGACAAACGTCTGCTCACTCACCTGCTGGAAGAAGTTCTTATCGACCGAGTTTTCGATTCTTTTGATTTTGCGTTGCGTGTTCGCGGGTTTGGAGGGGTCGCTGGGAGCTTCTTCCCGTTTCTGGAACTTGTTGTGTCGGGGCTGGAAGTCCTCTGCGTTGATGTGGGGAGGAGGGTGACAGTACAGAAGCTTCCCCTGCAACCAACACGCAAACAATTCAGTTTTCTCACAATTTCATGACCCACATTTCCGACATTTCCCAGCCCTTGTCCCCTAAAACTCACGCAGACGTAGTCCTTCAGGATGTAGCGGGCCGACCTGGACTGGTCTGGCTGGCCGTGGGACGTCATGAAGCCCCTCATGTCTGAAAGACGGACATATAAATGAGTGAGGCGTCCTTCTTGGCGTCACATCTGTCGAAACAAAGAGAGAAGATCCTCATCTTACAGCCGTAGGCCATCAGCAGCTCCTCGTAGGTGGGGGGCCTGTCGGGGTCTTCATCCTCCCGCGGCCTGATGATGTTGATGCCGTACGTGCCCTCCAGCACGTGGCGTGGGATCGTCTGGCACACGTGACCGCCACAGTCAAGGCCCATGAACGCCACACACGCATGCAAATGCGGCGCTTATCTGACGCCGCCATGCTAGGTTAGCCAAACGAGGCCGTCCGGGGGAGGAGCGACTACAAACCAGACGATAAGGCGCCTTTTCGGCGCTCTGAGGAGGATATGAGGGACACGGCGGGCACGTGGTCTCTCATCTGGTCGATGGGAAGGATGCCGCAGCAGATCATCTCGGCTTTGGTGGACACGAAGGACGGCATGACGAGGCCCGGGCAGTCGCACAGGCACAGGCCGGGCTCCACGTACAGCGTCTATAAAGAGGGGAGGGGAAGGAGGGCTGAAGAGGTGCTGAAGAGGTGCATGCTGGGAAACGCTGGGAGACGCTGAGCCGCACCTGGAAGTGTTTGGTGTGTCCCGGCGTGGCCGACACGGACACCTTCTTGTTCCGGAAGATGGTGTTGATGGTGGAGCTTTTCCCCACGTTGGGGTATCCCACCTGTCACACAGAAGAGCTTCAGTGGACATGGACACACACACACACTGACACACACACACACAGATGGTTTCTCCTCACCAGCCCCACGGTGAGCTCTCCCTCTTTGCACGTTGTCCCCATGTGTGCGGCCTTAAACATGGCCAGGAGCTCATCCTTGCGAAGCAGGCGGCTGGAATTGCGGAAGGAGGATCGACTAGGCGTCTGCTCCTCTTCCTTCTCCTCCTCCTCTTCACCCTCTGAGCAGGTCAGCCATTCCTCTTCCTCCACCGTTACGTCCTCCTGCTGTTCGTCGTCAGTCCAGAACTCCTGATCATCTTCCTTCTGTGCCACCCTGGGGCTTGTGGCCTTGATAGCAGGCCGCTCCTCTTCCTCCTCTTCTTCTTCTACGCCACTCCCTGCAGACTCCTGGTCCATCTCCATGCCCTGATGGAGAGGACACGTGTCCAGTTCAGACCTTCCAGGATCTCATAGCTGCTGTGTGTAATATATACTGTAGGTGTGTGTTTGTTTGCATAAGTTTGATGGCTGCTTCCTCACCTTCTCCTCTGCCTCCAGCCTGTTGGCCTCAGCGAGGGCGGACCAGAAGACGGCCCTCAGCCCCTCTCTCTGGAAGTGCGTGGCCCAGACTCTCCTCTGCTGCCGGCTCAGCAGGTCAGCCTTGTTCACCAGCAGCATGTTCACCTTATTGGCCGACACCTCCTTCACGTACGACTCCTGAGAAGAGGCGAGGCGATTGGAAATACATCTGATTCCCTGGAGAACATACTTCTCCATTATCTGTGTCATAATATGTTTACCAGGTCAGGACATCGAAACAGCAGCGGGTTCCTGGCATCAACGATCTGAACCACAATGTCACTGCAAGCAAAAAATAAATAAATAGGGAGAGATGGGAGGTGTGAAGCGGGATGTGGGAAGAATAGATTGAAGAGCAAGGTGTGCCGAGTGTGTGTGTACCTCCTTTCAATCACTCTCCACAGTTGCCTCCAGAACTCCAGGTTCCTCTCAAAAGGTGTGAGGATCAACTTCTGCTCCTCCTCCAGTCTTCAGTAAGCAGAAATCTCAAAGTTAGCATACGGGCGGTCAATCGGCAATAATTGACGTGAGGAGGAGAGCAGGATCTCACTCACTCTGCAAGTTCTCGTCTCCACTCCAGGAAGCTGTCCCTCTCTCTCTGCTGAAGAATCTCTGGACTGGTGCTTTCGTCCCAGTGGGGCCTGAGCAAGACAAAGACATATGAATAAAAAACAGTCACCATCGCGTTCACGATGTCGGTAGAACGCGTCCATCATACCGTCGAGGGATTCGGAGGAAATGTTTGTTGTCTTCGTGCAGTTTCTTCAGCCTGACTTTCTCTTCAGCGGTTAGCAGGCCAGCCCTTGCTGCCGCCGGCACAAACTTGATGTTGAGTTTCTCTGTAAATGGACAAAATTGAGGTGAGAGGAGGGCGGAGAACCAGGCCCGGTGATTAGAGGTGTCAACCAAACACACACCTGCGACAAACTCTGTTCCTGCCAGCTCGGCGGTGGCCAGAAAGTCGTCCATTGACGTCTGCTCTGTCACTGACTGCAGGTTCAGACGCCCCCAGTCGTAGCCGTCGTTCAGCTCACTGGTGTGACGCTGAGGATTCAAACAAAAAAATAAAGATTACATCAACCTGCCTGCTCATCACGTCACTGTGACAGAATACTCATACCATAGCTCATACAATCTCATACTAATGCTGAAGCAGATCTAGAACTAATGACAAGTAATTCACCTGTTACACAACATAAATGTTAGCAGTCCAAATGATAGGACACAGGACCATGCAATGATTTGATGATGTTAAGTTAATTTCCATTTTCGCAGCTTGAAACTGAGCCAGCCCATGTATTTCTTTTTCTATAAAAAAATATTAAGGTATTTCTTTCACATTTCAGTCCTGAAAACAACCGGGTCAGATGTCAAACGCTTGGGCGAACTGTCACTGGCTTTGTATAGGTGAAAATATTGAGCAGAATGATTGTCATTGCTAGGAAGCTCCACTATTCCTTCTTCCCCGTTTACATGTTCACGCCGAGTTGGAAGTTTGGCGGTTGCTGCGCTCCGCTCTCACCCAGGTGTCTCCTCTCCTGTTCCCGCGTGCTGCCTGGAGCCTCTCCTTTATCAAGGCCCGGCCGAGTCCGCCTCCTCCGCCCGCCTTTTTCTTACCCATGCTACCGTTATTTGTGGCTTAATCCGAATGATAAAAGTAGGTGAGATCGGCGCCGTCAGGCTGTCTTCCATGTGGGGCAGCTTGTTTTCGTCAAAAACGGAAGTGGATCCAACCATGGTTATATGGACGACAATAACCAATCTCAAGTTTATATCAGTGAAAGAAGCATTTACGATCAAATTATTGTATCAAAATAAATCTCTTCTTTAGAACATATCTAAAAACGAAGAAATATCCGTTGATATGTTTGCTGTGTAGAGCACTAAAGAAACATAAATGGTATATTCCGACTGTGAGCCAGCTGTCAAATATGTCGTAAGAAAACTATGGACGGTGATGACCGTTCCTACCTTACTGTTTGCGATCGGGAAGGCAAACAAAACTTTGCTAGGCAAAATTGATATACATGTACAAAGATATAGCATTAGAAATAAATCAGATTTCGAAAATTTGTTGGTGGACGTAAGAACCGCAACAATATCGGATCACCGTCACTGTTTCATGTATTAGTATTTGTGCACAGCCAGCAGGTGGCAGTATAAAACAATCTGACGTAGACCAGCCACGGAGGGAGCGAGATATTAATTTCTTCATGCAGCCACGTTGTGAATACTCGTATTTCAACCGTCTGTCCCCCACTGGACGACAAAGTAGGTCAACCATCCCTAACTTGTTCTGTGACTTGTCTTACTCATTTGACTTGTTTTTTCGCGTTAATACTTTTATTTGTAACTGCGCAAAACAAATACAATATTAACATGGCAGAATTCGTCAATATCATTTACCTGAATCGCATTTTGAGGTTGGAAAATCAATACAGATCGGTAGGAGATAATAAACCGTTGATTGGAATCTAGTCTAGCGAATGTTTTTCAGTTAGAATTACTGCAACATCGCTTTACCGTTGTGTGATTCTAGAGGGTATTACACCAGTATCACCATTATTACTATTACGACAACTTTCGGCAATGAGGGGTGATTATTATTATTATTCATGCTTTGTTCTTCTTTTGCTGTTGTACGGTGATAATTATAATTGGTTAATTATTTTAAGCAGGGTTGTTTCAGTAATTAATTATTTATTGCAATGACGATACTTTTTTTTCCAAAACGTGAATTGATTGATCTGAGTCCGTGAAGAATATGAATCCACGTAGTTCACATTGGCTTCGCATCTGTCAGGCTGTTTGCAGAGATTTCATGCGTTTTCCAACTCTGATGTGAAAGTGGCACACATACGTTCAGAGTAAACAGACGCAGTGGTTTGGTCCAGTCCACCCCCGCCATCTTAGAAAATGGTACCTTCCCTCTATATAAACACGCAGCGCCGTGCGACTGTCCAACAAACTGTGAGCAGCTCCGCACCGGCTAAGATGGGAAGCCACTACAATGGAGCAGAGCACTTTAAGACCTGGACAGACCAAGTACGGACACTTTGCTTTGTCTCTGCGCGGAGTAGCTACTAAACATCTAGGCTGCTGTGACATTTTCCACATCTAACCCTCTATTAAAACCTTCTTCTTGTCTCTCCTTCTCCTCTTAGAAGACTCTGTTGCTGTTGAACAGGAACAGCAATAAAATGCTGCCGTGGAAGAAGAACAAGTTCGACCTGATCGAGGAAGACAAGCAGTCCAAGCAGAAGGGTTATGCGGTGAGCCTCAACTACTCGGCGCTCACCTCCTTCGCCAAGTCCTGCCCGGAGAGCGCCCTCAACCGGGTGGGCAGCATGTTCAAGTCCAAGAGGAAAAAGGTGAAGATCACCAGCGAGGACCCCACCTACACGGTGCTCTACCTGGGCAACGCCACCACCATCCAGTCCAAAGGGGACGGCTGCACCGACGTGGCCGTGGGCAAGATCTGGGGCAAGAGCGACATGGGCAAGAACGGCACCAAGATGAAGCTGACCATCAGCTCCCAGGGCATCCGGATGGTCCACGTGGACGACAAAGCCAGGAAGCCGGGACACTTGTACCTCCTGCACCGGGTCACCTACTGCGTGGCCGACCCGCGGCTCCCCAAGATCTTCGTGTGGATTTACAGACACGAGATGAAGCACAAAGCCGTCATGCTGCGCTGCCACGCCGTGCTGGTGTCCAAGCCGGAGAAGGCCAAGGCCATGGCGCTGCTCCTCTACCAGACCTCCGCCACCGCGCTTGCCGAGTTCAAGAGGCTGAAGCGGCGGGACGACGCCCGGCACCAGCAGCAGCAGCTGATCGGGGAGCAGACCATCCCGCTGGTCCCCCTGAGGAAGCTGCTGAACGGACAATGTTACTACAAACCCCCCGTGGAGCGCAGCCGCAGCGCGCCCAAGCTGGGCTCCATCACCGAGGACTCGCTCGGGGAGGAGGAGGAGGAGAAGTCCATGCACTTTGAGTGCGAGGACGTGCTGGACACGGAGGACGACGGCGAGAGCGGCAAGCGGGAGCTGACGCAGATCATCAGCGACCTGGGCGAGATGAGCATAGGGAACGACCTGCAGACGCTGAAATCCGACCTCCGGGTCACCAGACTTTTGTCCGGGGAGAGCACGGGGAGCGACTCCTCCATCGAGAGCAACCAGGAACCCCCCCTGCTCGGCAACGGACTCGAGGAGAGAACCGCGCAGGAAACCGTTTGAGAAACTTTGTCTGGCAGACTGACGCTTCCCTCTCCTCATGTTGAGCCACGAGATAAACGTTCCCTCTGTTGTTTACCTTATGATTTTCTTTTTTTTTGTCTGGGCGCTTGTTTGTCTACTTTGTGCCTCCCCAAGCTGACTTGAAAGGATCCTGAGAAAGGTCCTCAAAGGTTCTGAGACAATGGTCACCTCCGGGATGGGGTGATGTTTTGAAGAGCGTGAAAAAGGAAAGAAAAAGAAGACGGACAGAGGGAGGGAGGGAGGAAAGGAAAGAAAGAGGGGGGAAAAGAAGGAAAGCATGCCTCGCAGAAAGGATACTGGACCGAGCTGCGTCTCAGAACTCACGCTCCTAATTCCACAGCTTCTGTTCCGGAGGAATCATAACAGCCCCCGTGGCTTGTTTACCCCCTTTTCTTTTGTGTCCGTATTGATTTAATGTGGGTCCGTTTGACAGCACATCTCCCCTTTTATGGTTGAGCGGGTCTGGCAAAACATCCCCACGTTTCCTCTCGGGGGGCCGACTTTGTCTTCGCCTGCTCCTCCCCGTTTTTATTTTGCACTGTTGTGGAATTCCCTGGGAGAATGGTGCGGACTGCTGTGTACATATTCCATCTGTTGTTATGTTGTCGCAAACATACACGTCATATCTTTGCTGTGCAAAAGACAAAACACCTGTATGTATTACATTGTACAGAAAGTAAGATGCTTTAAATATAAGTATACGAAATATTTGTTATTTTTCAGAAAAGAAAAGAAATGAAAACGTGGTTTGTTATGTTTTGACATTGCCAATAAAAACCAAAACAAAACAAAGATAAGAGTTGTCGTGTTTTGGCGCCATTGGAAGATGAAAGCGGAACCCAACCTCCTGGGACCACCTAAGTTCCGTTTTCCGTGAATGGCTCCGGGGGGAATCGGCCGCAGGGGGTTACTAATTTAAGCTTCTAAAGGCCTCATTCATCTGGAGGAGGCAAGGCCACACAGGTGGACGTCACCGCGAGCCACCCAGATCGCGGCACGGCACGGCGCGGCTCTGCGATGACGAGGCAGCGCGCCTTTGACGAACCTCTGCCTCCCTCCGCCTGTTTATCTCCCTCCTGTTACTCAGGCTACTGCTGACTATTTCCAGAATCGCCTAAAATACCCCCTTAAGCCTCCACCGTCTTACTTAGCGCTGGAGATAAACGCCGGTGAGAGGCAAATATAGCGGCTACAGGTTGATAAAATCAATGGCGAAATGAGCAAAGCTAGCAGAAGAGGCGGGAAACTGGAGATAAAATTAGCGGAGGACAAACAGATTTGTATTGTTTTTGCCATCTCAAGAGGGAAACAAAGCCAAGAAAGATGGAGAGTGTGTCAGGCGGAGTGTGTCAGCACGGCGCACGTGGCCTGCCGTCGACAAAGCCGGTGGGGACGCTGTTCCGGCTGAATGTCACCGCCGCGCTCCCGTGGCAACGGGACCCACGCAGCGCAGCGGCAAACACACACACACGGCGACCCCTCTTCTTTTCCATCCCTCCGCATCAGCTGATGCCGTCGCCTACTTCCAATGACTCGGCGGTACGTAAGCGCTCGGCGGTGCCCTAGATCGTCCGGCTCACGCGCCCGTCATGGCCGCCGAGGGGCTCAACTGACCCTTGCTAGAGACCGACTAGCCGACACTGATCGTCTGTCTGCGACCCTGAAATAAAAAGTTTGTGAATTTATTTATTTTTTATATACCATGTAAGACTATTGGGTGAAAAAACATTACTTCAATAAAAAAAAGTCGAAACATATTTTTTATTTATTTTTTCCGACAGTGTGTCCCAACCCTAACCCTAACCCCAAATATGAACATATAAACACATCTAGAGTTGTACATTAACCTCTGAACTATGACCACCTTTAGGGTTGTGCATTTAAAACTGAACTCTTTTGAACCTTAGTTTCTGGGTCAAGGAATATTCCTGAGAGAGCTGATAATGTCTCTCAGGAAACCCTAACCCGATATATAGCCCAAACCCTAACCCAAATCAGGAAGAAAATTCTGCCAAGACTCCACCCCCACAAATATCATATCATTGAAAAGCAAGGATGTCCTCTGTAAGGGCCAACCGGAAACAACATGGTGGCATGTATGGCTTCAGAGATAGAGACCAAAAACACATGTCCACCACAGAGGACAAAAATCAATACCTGGGTCTCAGCAGGACAATTAGTGATGTAATCGCCCATAAGAGGCTCAAAGTGTGGTGAAGGACTGTGTGTGTTACGTGTGTGTTGAATGATGCGGACACACTGACAGCTGCTGGTGTGCTGACGGCACACACACACACTCGCCCCTGGAAATCCAGAGACTCTGCGATCCTGCTGTGACTCACACTGCAAGTTCGGTCAGTGTGTCTCAGACCCACAAACTGCGCTCAGCCGTGCTGCTTCTTTTCAGGCTCGGCTAATTTAAATGGGCGCGTGGGAGCAGGAGCAGCAGCAGCAGCAGCGGCGGTGTCGCGCTGACGCCCACGTAGCTGCTTCCCGTCCCTGACGCGGCGAGAGCTCTCATCTGCTCCTCCATCGATCCCGCGGGCCGGTGACATCAGCGGCGGATGCTCAGCATCAGCCGCGGGAGCCACAGGCTAATGCTATTAGCGGAGGATGGAGGGGAATTAGCGAGCGGCGGCCCCGCACGGAGCGAGCGAGCGAGCTAGCGGCCGGCGACCTCTCCTTCGACTTGATTGATTGTGGAAGGCCTGGCGCTGACCTACATTTCTCCCGTCCCACCGCTGTGAGGAGGAAATCTTTTTCATTTTGCGGTGCCCCCCCGTGAGCTCGGGGCCTTTTCACGCAATTAACGCCGCCACCGGTTTGTTGACGACAGACGCTCGCGGCTCCCCGACAGACAAAGAGAAGAAAAAATATATTCACGCCTCACCTGCTCTTTGCCTGGGAACAAATAAATGATGTGTTTGTCTAACCTACTGTCAGGTGTGTGTGAGTCAGAGGCCCTGTGTGCCTGTGTGTGTGTGTGCGATTGTTTCTTGGTGAATTATGAACATATGGCCTATTTTCTAGAATATTTGTTGTGCTGAGGAGCAACATGAATATGTGCACGCAGACACGCATGCACGTGTGCACACAGACACACACGTGTGCACACACAAACACACACAACTGCAAACAAAGAACAACAAAGAAAATTAAGTGCTGCTTTTAGGGCGAATACACAATACAGGGTCAACAAGACTCAGAAGGTGGAATGGCTAACAAAGGCTACGAGGTTGCTGGTTCTATTCCCAGCTCATCTTGCTAGGAAGTATAAGTGCCCGTGCGTAAGGCACTGAACCCGTCGCTCCCTAAAAACGATGCTAACGGGTCAAATATTGAGGGACAAATATAGTTTCCCTCAGAATTCATCCCAAATAGGAGGCAAGTCGGACATTTTTTAATGAATACGGTGGAAGGAAATGCTAAGGTGCGTCACTCCTTGTAAAGGGCAAAGAAAAAAAGATGAAGAGAGACAAAAGTAGGTCAGTTTAGCAGTTGCAAAATCCAAATGCTCAATTGCTAAATACACGCACAAAGATATTTCTTCAATTTTCAAATTGTTGTTTAACTGTGCACAAATAAGTCCAAAATCCACGAACAGCAGCAGCGTCCCTCACTCTGCTGCACCAATCTGCAAAATCTGCTGTCAAACTGCGAGTTTGTCCAGGGTTCCCTCACACGGAGGGCCTCTGGGGGCGGGGCTAGGGGCGGAGCTCCGAGCAGCACCGGCGCTCTGACTCTCAGCGTCCAATCGGAGCTCACAGAAACAATGATGAGGAAAAAATGAAAGGAATCGATCGGGTTGGAGAGGAGAGAGAAGAGAGGAGTCCAGGCCGCGGTGTCCCAGCATGCCCTGCTAGAGAGGACAGGCGGGGACAAACCGCTCCTCGGGACAGGTGCTGGGTGGGGACGGACACAGGGACTGTGCAGGTCTGCTATTTAAAGTGTGAAGGTGAGTGAGACACATACTCTTCAATTATAGAGACCACTGCCAAGGTTAATTACACACACGCATACACACACACACGAATACACACACACGCACACACACTCAGAACTTAGAATTAGAGGCTGAGCTAATTATATGGGCAAAGTGGCGATGAGTGTGTGTGCTGGTTGTGGTGTGTGAGTGTGTGTGTGTGTGTGCCAGACAGACACACACACACTCACACACTCCTGATGTCCTGTGATTTCCCACCTTAGGCCCACAGGAGAGAGGATGAAAGGGAGGGATGGAGGGAGGAAGTGAGAGGGAGGGAGAGAGGGAGAGAGAGAGGGAGAAGGAAAGAGAGGGAGAGGGAGAGAGAGGGAGGGGTGTGGGGGGAGAGAGAAAGAGGACAGAGAGAGGGCGAGAAAGAGAGGGATGAGAGAGAGAGAAGCGAGAGAGAGGACGGGGGAGAGAGAGAGAGGGACGAGAGAGAGACAGAGAGAGAGAGAGAGAGAGAGAGAGAGAGAGAGAGACACATCTCCTGTGCTGCTCCCTCATGGAGAAGTTGGACACAGGACACACTCCCTCCTGAGCACCTCAGCCCACACTGTGATGCTCACACACACACACACACACACACACACACACACCCTACAAGCAGCTTACCCAATATTTCATCACTGGGCCCTGTGTCCAGACTCTCACCTACATTCGGAGGCCGCCCCGCCCCGCTGAGCCGCTTCGTCTCCTCCGTACCTGCTCACGTAACATCCCCGCGTCCGTCTCTGATCCGAGGGCACGAAACTCGAGATGTCTCGGCGTCCCATTCAATCTGCCACAGCCGCCGCCACCGCCGCCACCGCTGCTCTTGTGTTCCTGGGCAGGGCCGACACAAAAGCCCCCATGCGCCCGGAGAGCCATAGATCTGGACTCGGACTCAGCGGGGTTATTTGGGTCTCTCCATTCTGGGGGAGGAAATGGAATAATAGCGGAGGAGAGAGAGAAGATGAAGGGTGACCGGCAGACAGCCAGCATGCAAAATGGAATCCCTGCGCCGGGCTTTTGCTGTGTGTAATGAGACATCGGTCAGTGTGTGTGTGTGTGTGTGAGGCGGGGGATTTGGGTTACGCTGACATGATTCAATTCAGCCTTTGTGTCGGCCGGGAACGAGATCATGAGCAGAAGATTTGAGGAACATCACCAGCAGCCGCCTGGCCGACTTTCTCTGTGTGTGTGTGTGTGTGTGTGTGTGTGTGTGTGTGGCCAGGAGGAGCCCCCCCCCCCC
>OMPJ01028757.1:3378-10878 GCA_900312935.1 Carapus acus
TGGCGATCCAGGGCGATGACGTTGAGCGTCAGCGTGGACACGTGCACGGCGAGGCCCTGCGCGTACGGCAGCAGGAAGCAGAGGGCGCTGCCGAACTTCCACTCGCCCAGCAGGGTGTAGACCAGCGTGAAGGGCAGGCACAGCGTGTTCACCAGCAGGTCGGCTGTCCACAGAGAGCAAACCATGCCCAACCCCCAACCCCCCAAAATTGAGAGGTTTGAGATGGAAACAGGCCACTAACACACCAACACACACACACCAACACACACACGGGCACGCGCAGGTAGGGTGATAAGGGCATCCTGCCACATCAGGTTAGCCACGAGCAACAAGCCAGGTCTGAGACCTGGCTTTGCTTTTCCCATGATGCTTTAAGGCAAAGGGAGAGAGAGCGAGAAAGACACGCAAAGGACAAAACACAAGGGGTGGAGACGAGGCCTACGGAGAAGACAAGAAGACGGAGAGGAGGAGGAGGCGGGTGTGAAAGACAGAAAGGATGCGTAGCCACCCCGGGGTGAAATTTCCCTCCACTGGAATTGAACCGACAACTTCCCGCCCACCAAATGCTGCCTCACTGCACACTTCACCTCACATCTGTTATCCTCTTTTCCCCCCTCATGACTCTCTCTCTCTATCTCTCTCCCCAGATCTTTCTGTCTCTCTCCCGCTCGGTCGTTCTCTCTAAGGTTTTGGAGCAACAAGCAGCAGCAACAAGCCTCCCCACTGCACCATCATAAATAATCCGCGACATCTGTAGCGACGGCAAGCCACCGGCAGTGTGTATGTGTGTGTGTGTGTGTGCTGCTGCAGGATCAGACGGCATTTATCTTGCTTAAATATATTCATTTCTTATTTATACTCGTGTCATGTTCATTTGTCTAGATTTGAATAAAAGACCGCGAGAGGCTCTCATCAGCACGGCAGCTGCCGCTTCGTCAACCGGTTTGTGCTGAGCTCAGGCCACTGCAGACCAAAGTGGGCATGTGTGTGTTAATGAGAACCAGCTCTCCTCTCACACACACACTCGCTCTCTCTCTCTCTCTCTCTCTCTCTCGCCCCCTGACACATTCATATACAGTATGTACCCACAATTTTAGGACCAAAGAGACACACACACATACTTAAATATTGCTAGCTATGCACACAGTAACTTAAACACAAATTACTGTCATTCTTTCACTTTCTTCCTCGAGTGTATGTGCAGTAAAAGAGATCACCCCATTTGCTCTCAGCAGATGCTGGACTGTAACTGTGTGAGCATGAGTGCGTGTGTGAGTGTGTTCACTTGCTGTGCCCACTTGGTAATACAGCACATTAGGGAGTAACTTCATTACTTCAGTGCTCAGCCTGCAGTGAGCGGCGCAGTGACTCAGGCGCTGTCCGTGGTGCTACAAGTCTAATATGTCTGCAGTCCATGCTTTGTCTCTCTGTCCTTATCTGTCTCCTTCTCTGTCTCTGTCCCTCTCTTTCTGTCAGCGTCGTCCTCCCTGTCTGTGTTTGTCTCAGCCAAAGCTTTGGCCTTGTCTCTTTGTTGTCCCGGCCGAGGTTCTGTTCTGCTCTGTCACCACATATCCTACCGCTGTTTATGTTCTGTTTTACCCTGAAAAACAGCCAGAGGTGTGAGGGTACACACAAGGCCACAGAGAGTGTGTGCGTGTGTGCACGTGTGTGTGTGTGCCTGCTGGCCAAGATTTCACGTGTCCTCTCTCTGCTCTGTATCACATCCTATTTCCATCCACTGTTACACTGACTGAACACACATCTGTTTGCAAGTTGAGGTGGAAAAACGTGAACATGTACAAGTGACAGACGTGGTGGGGTGTGTTTGTATTTGTGTGTGTGTGTGAGAGAGAGGTGGGGGAGGGGAGGTGGTGTGAGACAGGCAGGGAGAGAGAGAGAGAGATTCCTCCCTGATTTCTCTCTATCTCTCTGAGTCACAGAGTCAAACTGCACACAGAGCAGACAGGTGACAGACGTTTAAGTCATCACAGCAACACACACACACAAACAGACACACACACACGCAGGGTTGGATGTTGGAATGGATTTTTCAAGTCACATCAGACAGACTCTGTCTCTCTGATGCCCCCTCCGTTTGGGTGTGTGTGCAGGCGTATGAATATGTTCTTGTGTGTGCGCGTGTGCGTGTGTGTACATACCAACAGCGAGGTTTGCGATGAAGAAGTTGGTAACGGTGCGAAGCGTCTTAAAGCGGTAGATAACGTAGATGACCAGCGAATTACCCAGAACCCCCAGCACGATGATGGTGCTGTAGGCGATGATCAGCACCACCTGCGAGCAACAACAACAACAACAACAACATGGTGGCAAGGGGACACACATGCAGAATGAGAAGATTGATGTGTGTGTGTGTGTGTGTGCTGTCTCTCACCTGGACGCTCACAAGCTTGATGGGGTCCTCAGGAAAGTCCACACCTTCGAAAACCAGCGTGGGCAAGCCAGAGGGCGTGGAGCCTGAGTCTGGGGTGTAGTCATGGTAACCGAGTTCGGCGGTGGCGTTGCTGTCAGACGGGTGGAGGAGGCGGAGTTCCCCCTGTGTGGCGTTGTCCATGTCGGATCATTCGTTTGTGTCATGCATTGCAGGCCAGCTGGGGAATAATCGGGAGGGTCAGAGCTCCAAAGTTGGACCAGGACTGGAGATGAAGTTGGTTTGACTGAGCAGCCAGACGCCATAGTCTTTTCTCACAAATAACACAACAACTTCACGGTTCAATATTACTTTGATTTCTATCAGCACAACTTCAGGCAAACAATCACAAATTCAGGCCCGTGAAAATTCTGAAAGTAACATTAGATCTTCCTAATTTTGGAAACTCTGCAGGAAAGCAACAAATCAACAAACACTCCCTCTGCTGTTTTCTCTGACGACACCGACTCACATTTCTTCTTTGTGTAAACAAGCTGAACTCTGCCTCCCTCCTGAGATAGAGAGTGAGACAGACTCACACAACTGTGCACGCGCAAGCACACACACACACACACACACACACACACACACACACAAAGACAAAAGTAAGCCACACTTCAAATGGCACGACACGCAACAGGTGGGAGAAAACACCCGCTGTGACATTGCAAACACACACACAGACACACACTACTGCTACTTCTGCCTTGTAATTTCACGCTCTTACAATGCAGACCAGTCAGCTGGGTAGAGGACACACACACATACGCCTCTAATCATGTACACATTACTCACACACACACAGTGCTGAGATTGAGCTTGCACTGCCCAAGGTCGTCCGCCTCCCTCTGTCACTCTCTCTCTCTCTCTCTCTCTCTGTTTACCTCGCTCTCCCCCTTCCCCTCTCTCTCTGTCTCCCCTGCACTTTCTTTCTTTCCTTTTTCCTCCCTTGTTTGTTGCTGCAGTAAGAGCGAACAATGAAGCCGCCGCACGATTTTCCAATATCAGCATGTTGTGGCCCCGCAAAACATCACGAAGTTTGCATGATGGCGCAGTTGCTGAAAATGAGTGGGATATGCCAACTTCAAGGCCTCAAAAAAGTCCTTGAACCAGCGTAGCAACAAAAATTAGTAGTTAGTTGTTGGTAGGTCTTTCTTACCCCTTGATTTTCTATTTTTCCCTCTTTGGACACAGCACATCGCCACCCAGTGGACACAGCTCACACGTGTGTGATTGCGTCTGAGGTGTTGCCACCCAGTGTCGTGCACTCTGACCAGCTATTGGTGATGCAGTGATTACCTGCTGCCCCTCAGGTGGACTCAGCACCCTGCTAGTGTGTAATTCCTCTTCCTCGTGCTAACGATCCGCGAGTGAGCGTCGTTAATGAGTCGATCCCGCGCCGCCGCCCTCTAGAAGCGGCGCCGCTAATGAGGCAGAGGAACCTCACGCCCATCCTGCCGCTGCATCGGGTCGGAGGTTGCGTCACCATCCGGTTTGCTGATGAAGGGTCGGACCCGCGGGGGCCCTACGCCGTAACCCTGATTCATCACCGTCGCTGCCGAGAGACGACGAAGCGACAGAGACGCTTTTATCGCGGCTTTTTACGGCTCCTGCTATCTCTTTTCCGACTCGATTCTTGGCACTTCATGTGGACCTTCAGGTTAATTATCAACCAGAGGGCCAGACGGCCCCGCCGAGGATTAATTCACCGTTCCAGCTCTTCTTCTTCTTCGCCTGTTTGATGCTGCGTTCACAACCTTCGCAATTACGCTACGCTTTTTACACACGCTAATTAGAATTGAGATCACTGTCACAAAACTAAGCTTGTAGAGTAAAAGATGTGTAACAAATTATATGAAAAAAAAACAACAAATTTTCAAATTAATTCATTTGTAAAAACTAATTTGTTACAATCCATCATAATCTCTTCTGAGGGAAGTTTTTAATCGTATCTATTCATGCCAGAAAAACATTGACCCAAGTTGCTAAATTCCATTTACAGAGGCATTCATGCTAACGAGCCCATTTGTCTCCTGATGGAGTCGCGCAGGAGGGGGTTTCTGCTCCCCGTCCCTCGCCGCTGCCCTCATCGCGTACGCGTGTCAGCCAAGCGAGCGGCGGGCCGCCCGCCTCGGCTTTATACCTCCGACCCCATGCTGGGACGCCGCCAGAAATAGAGGTGGTAGAGAAATGAGAAAATGGAGCAATGAATAAAACAAAGGATGGCGATGTGGGGCTAAACGGAGAGAGTGGGAAAAGGTGTGAGGGCGGGACGATAATCGTTCCGTCACGTGTGGCGTGGAATCGTAACGATCTCCCTCCGCCCAGAGAGAGAGAGAGAGAGACAGACACTATATGGCAAATACCCCAGGGACAGATGATTAAGGGGACTTCCTCGTTGCATCCTTCCATGTGACTTGGCTCACAAAGATCAGATTTGATTCGATGCTGTTGTCATTTTCCGTCTCGGTCTTTGCCGAGTCCTGCTGTGTTGGGGGATGTTTGCTGGGAATGTTTCCGCATTCCTTATCCGATACGTGCCTGTCTCACTGGAAACGAGTTTTCAGGAGGCAACAGCAATTAGAGCCCGTCAGTGTATCAGACCGGTTACATTGACAGGTGTGTCTCTTTGAGGAGAGGCGAGGACAGGAGAGGAGAGGGGCAAGATAGAAGGGCTGGGGGGAGACAAGAGCAGGGTGGGGGGGAGAAGAGGGCAGGATATGGAGGGACAGAGTAGAGGAGATGGGAGGGGGAAAATACTCCAGATGAAGTATGACGTACTCGGTCTGGAGTACTCCACTACACACAATGGCACACAGTGGATGTATTGATGCTCTCTGAGCTGTAAAGCTGTAAATAAGTTAGTGCCAGAAACTATCTTCGATCCACACAAACACACACACACACACACACACACACACACACACACACAAACAACATGAAATCATTTCTCACCTCTAGAACACATTAAGCACAAAATGAAAACCAGAAAAATTTTGTGTGTGTGTTTATATACAGTATATGTGAGTGTGTGTGTGCCTGCGTGTCAATGTTCCAGGAAGGAGAATAATAAGTCAGTGTGATTTATTTGGGGCCTTAGTATGAGGGGTGATTGAGACGTGTGCCATATGGTTAATAGGGCACTGATAACTGTGTGTGTGTGTGTGTGTGTGTGTGTGTTTAATGGTTTCTTGATAAGGATAGGAACATGGTATTTTATTATACTGCATCTGAACCTCAATAATGTCAGAGAAAGACAGAGAGCGAGAGAGAGAGAGATAGAGCGAGAGCGAGAGAGAGAGAGAGAGAGAGAGAGAGAGAGAGAGAGAAAGAGAAATGGAGCGAAGGGTTCGTAATTGTGGGGTAGTGTGACACCCTATGATGGTAATGGACGTCTTCTCTATGGAGTAGGAACTGAGCTGACACCAATTGGGAGCCACACACACACAGTGCACACAGCAGCGATGCGAGAGTGACGGGGGGAGACAAGAGGAAAACGGGAGGGAGGAGGGGTGGAGACAGAGGGACGGGGACGGACAGAGAGATGATGTAGGGTAAAAAAGAGAGAATGGCGAGGAGAGAAATGAGGTTGGGGGGAGGGGGGGCATCTTGAATGCTCATTTAAGGTCAGAGGTCAGGCTCCAACACGAACTCACCTATGCGCTGTGTGCATGTTTGTGTGCAAGTGTGTGCGTGCGCATGCGTGTGTGTCCATGTGTGCGCGATCCTGGGCAGCGTGAAAACTTCGAGCTTTACGTTGACATGAGACGAGAATAAGAGACGACAATCTGACACACTGACCAAACTACACCGGCTGAATCCAAGTACTAGCACAGGCACACACACACACACACACAAACGCACACACACACACACACACACACACGGATACAAACATCACCACTGATATGAGACAGCATACTGATACTATTCTAATACAATACAAACTACTGTTATACAATATCTCCAATAGTATTTGCACTCCACACTACTTGAAATACTGTGAGTGACTGTGATACTGTGCACTACCAGCAGGTACTAACAGGTACTCCGCCATCACCACACCTCTCAGACTGGCTCTCCTCACTCCCCCCAGGCTTCCCTCCCCTTCTCTCTTCCTCCTCACTCACTTTTATGACCTCAGACGAAGTGCGCGAGGACTGATGTGTGTCCCGTTACCATGGCGACAGTGGTGGTGGGACTAGGTGGTTACTAAGACCTCAGTGGCTGGTGATTATCTCCCAGATGGTCACAGGTTATGGCGGCGGATCAATAGATCAGAGGGTTTCCTCTGAGTGTGTCATCATGTGTCATCATGAGATCAGCAGAAGAGGCACACACACACACACACACATACACATACACACACAAACACACGCACACACACACACACACAAAAGGCGACACACGCAAATCGGACATACTCGTGCGTGTGCGTGTGTGTGCGCGCGCGCGCCTACCGGTGCGTGTCGTCCCGCGTACTCATGCACTCGTGTGCGTATGTGTATGTGTGTGTGTGTGTGTGTGTGTGTGTGTGTGACACACTGACCTCTCTCTCCCCCCTCCTCGCTCTCTCTCTTTCTGTGTCTCTCTGTCTCTCTCCCTCCTGGTCAGGTCGGTGTCCCGGTCCAGTACCCGCTCCGAATTTCCTCCTCCTCAGGTTCGATGAAGCGCGACCCGGTGTCCATTGAAATAAATTCGCACCGTCTCAGACACAGAGTGGACACACCGACACACACGCTCACACATTGTTTGTGAATCTGTGTGTGTGCGTGTGTTTGCGTCCCGTCTCTCTCTCTCTCTCTCTCTCTCTCCCTCCCTCTCTCTCCCTCTCTCTCTGCCCTCCCCTCGTGTCGCTGTCCTTCCTCCTTCTCAGTTTTTGTCCTCCCCCTGTGTCGGCTCTGTCTCTCTCTCTCTCTCTCTGTCTCTCTCTGCCCCTCTCTCTCTCTCTCTCTGCGTGTCCCCACCGTCCCCCACAGTCTTCTCCCACGTCCTCTCCGTCTCTCTCCCGAGTTGACAGATGAAGTTCCGCGAATAGACCTCCTCAGGTTCTCCTCCTCTTCCTCCCTCCA
>OMPJ01028766.1:7004-24381 GCA_900312935.1 Carapus acus
ACTTATACATTTTATGAATTAAATGTTATTTATCTGTATTTGTATTTTTCTCCCTAAAGTTTATAATCCACATGAATACTTACACTGCTGCTGTTGACATCTTTCATTTTAACACCTACAAACCTCACCTTGAGCAGTTGTCTGCGCCTCAAATACCAGCAACGCCACATTTACAGTCACATAACATAACATGCAATAGTAAAATCCACAGACATTTCTTTGCACAGAGAGAGGAAACATTACTTTGTGTAAAGAAACAGCAAAGTCATCGGTACGAAGTGCCTCTCCTGTAAGCCTCTGGGTCGTCTTTGCCAGTGAAACAGCGATCGTTTCTTTTATATGTTTGAATGTGGCATCACTGACTGCAGTCTCTTCCAGGTGAGTGTTTAGTTCAGTTATTATTTAATCATTCTCATGGTTGAACTCACTTTTCTTCCTTTTCACTTTTCCTCACTATTTTTATTTATTGAGAATTAATGCAACAACTGCCAAATAGGTAGGACATGACTACTGGACGAAATTAGAGAGGGTAATAGTGCTAGTGAGCTGATCATTGGCTAGGTTACTTGCGATGGACCTTAAGCATTTTTGAAATGACTTTATTACAAATGACGTACCTTTAATTAATATTTGTTTGTTGTCTCCAGTTAAGGTATATGTCAGCATATTACTTGAAAGGGACTGTCACGTCCTCACTCTTCTTCTGATGACTTCCTGTCTTATTTTGAAATTCATTCTCCTTGTCTGATTGACGTCATTGCTTTGCCTGCACTGACAGACAACATGGGTGTTTTGCTGAACCACGCATCTGCTAGATATTTCTTGAGCTGTGCTGTGTATGTTTTAAAATGAATTTTGACATGATTAAGCAACATGGCATTATGTCAGGTTACGATATATTTGGTGTGTGTCGTACAGTCTTTCAGTAGAGCCTCCCCACCCCATGGAATGTACAGAGTAATGTCATCTTAAGGTACATTTTCAGTTAGGTACGCCATTCACTCGGCGTGAATGACTGGTGAGTGACTCTCTGCAACACGTCATGTCAAAAAAAGACATCGGTCAATTTCATCTTTGCATTATTTTTATTTATCTTATTTAACCACTTAATTTTGACCTCACATATATGCAGTGCTGAATATTGAAAGGCAAGCTTTCAAGGTTATCTTCCATGGATCTGTAAGAATATCCTGATTTGGCAGTGCTTCTCCATCCTTTGCAAGGCCAGCTCCTGAGTATGACAGTCATGAAATGGGATGAGAAAAGATTTTAGTCCCTCAACAAATCCCCACCTGTTGTTGTCCAACTCACCCAAGCCGATGAAAACACCAAAGACCTCAACCTATTACAGGGTGAAAGTACTTCAGTTATACAACATACTGGGCCTTAAACTGTGTGTGCTCAAACACTTTTTACAGTAAGAAACTCACCCGTGCCTGTATAGGCATCACCGTAAACCTCAACCTCACACAGGGTCAGGTGCTGCGTTCTACCAGGAATCACAATGTTCACATAACGACCCCGCATCCCGTTACAGAAGAATAATTTGGACATCCCAGCCCCAATAGCATCAATAACAGCACACCTGTGGAAAAAGACACGATTGTAATCAAAACATCTAGCAAAGTTTTTTCATAGATTGCTCAAGCCTATAGCTGCGTGATAAACCTAGTGGGAGAGGACCAGGCAAAATTGATTTATTAACAGAAAAGTCACTGTAAGTAACCTCATAGGTTTTTACAGCCTGCTGTTGTGAGATTTTTGAAATGAGAGGTGAGGAGACAAATCTTCTTGTGTCTCGCTGAATGATGTGGGGATAGATGTAATCAATGTGTTAACAGAACATTCACTAAAAGTAACCTAAGAGGTTCTCGTAGCCTGCTGCTTTGGTAATTTCCCAACAACAGGTGAAGAGACAAATCTTTCAAAGATCAATGCAGATTATTAGAGAACAATCTGCATCATGAAGTGTTGAAGAGTGTTGGAGATATTGTACTGTAATAAGGACCAACAGTTCTCAACAAAGATTTGAGGTGAGCACGGATACCTTGGATTATTATTGCCATTATTAAGAAGAGAGTCTCCAATGCGGATCTCGGCTCCATTGATCAAATCACTGCAGCAGTCTCCCCTGTTGGTGATAGTGACGTAACGGACATAGTACTTCTTTTGGAGATCAAGTCTCCACCATGGGCTCCAGTCTTCTGCTGTGTGGGTACAGGAATTCTGGCTGTAGTTCCAGTCATGGTTCCCATCGATGGCTCTCAAAGGTTGGCCAAGCAATGCCACTGAGGATTGAACAGCGTTCCCATGTACTGCAATATTAGTTTCTATGCAAAGATATGAAATGAGAAAGGAGAAAATGCTTCAGTCACACAGCGTACCGCATTTATCAGCTGTGTGTGCTCCAATACATTTTACAAAACGAAACTCACTCATGCCCTCATACGTATCGCCATAAACCTCAACCTCACACAGGGTCAGGATTTCAGAATTTCCAGGGATCAAAATGTTCACATAACGCCCCAGCATCCCGTCACAGACGTAGGTTTTGGTCTCCCCACGCCCCATATCATCAATAACAGCACATCTGTGGGAATAGATGTACAGTAATCAATATGTTAACAGAACAATCACTATAAGTAACCTCAGAGGTTCTCTTAGCCTGTTGCTGTGGTATTTGCCCAACAACAGGTGAAGAGACAAATCTTTCACGGATCAGTGCAGATTATTAGAGAACAATCTGTAACAAGTGTTGTAGGGGGTTGGAAAATATACACTGTACCGAGGATCAAACATTCTAAACAAAGATCTGAGGTGAGTGTAGATACCTGGGATTATCATTGCCATTATTACTGAGAGAGTCTCCTATGCGAATTTCGGATCCATTGATCCTTTTGTGGCAGCAGTCTCCCCTATTAGTGATTGTGATATAATCAATATAGTACTTCGTCCCGAGATCAACCCTCCACCATGGGTTTTGCTCCTTTTCTGTTTTGGTACATGATCGGCGGGAGAATGCTGTGCGACGTTTCCCATCAATGGCTCTCCAAGGCACGGCAGACATTAACGTTGAGGACTGAACAGCGTTTCCATTTTTTGCAATGTTAGTTTCTACGCAAAGTTATGAGATAAAATGAGAAAGGGGAAAATTCTTCAGTCATATAACATACACCATCTGTCAGCTGTGTGTGCTCCAACACATTTTACATAAAGAAATTCACCTGTGGTAACGTAAGGGAGACCGAAAACCTCAACCTCGCACAGGGTCAGGTACTCCGTTTTTCGCGGAATCACAATGTTCACATAACGACCCACCATCCCCTCACAGGAGAATTCAGTGGGCCTCCCAGCCCTTAGATTATCAATAATGGCACATCTGTGGAAAAAGACACAAGTAGTCTATGATCAAAACATCCATCAAAGTATTCTCATAGCTTTTTCCAACCAATGACTGCAGGATGAGAGATGATGATGAAATAATGAGAGATATCGATCCTAGTTTGTTTTTAGAATTTCAGAATCATTGCAATATTGAGTGAGGAAGTGGATTTATGATGTACTAAAGGTACGTCATTTTAGATAAATTCATTTAAAAAATACACACACAAGGTCCATCTCAAGAAATAAAAACCTGAACTAAATTCACCCCAGACCCAAAGTTGTAATAAAGACCCAAGATGGGCACTGATACCTGGGATTATTATTGCCATTATTACGGCGAGAGTTTCCGATACGGATCTCAGCTCCAATGATATTGTCACTGTGTGAGTCTCCTCTGTTGGTGATTTTGATATATTCGACATGGTACTTCCTCTTGAGATCAACTCTCCACCATGGGTTCCGGTCAAGTCCTGTGTGGCTACAGGACCCCTGGCTGTAGTCGCTGGCACGGTTCCCATCAATGGCTCGAGAGGCGTTGCCAGAATAAGCCACTGAGGACTGATTAGCTTCTCCTCTGCTTGCAATATTACCTAGACAATTATAGATTTGACTAAATGATCTTTTTTTAATGCGTAGACTTTTCTTCTAAATAAATACACATAATTACTTTCACCACTTCTGCGGAGGATTATGACATCTCTCATGAAAACAGTGATAAACCTCACCGAAGGCAGTTGTCTGCGTCTCAAGCAGTAGCAAAGCCACAGTTGCATGCACGACCCACATCCTGTCAGGGTAAAAAGAAAATGACTTTGAGTTAATTAAATAACATATCATAACATGCAACAGAAAAATCCCTGGACGTTTCTACGAACAGAAGAGAGAGGAAACATAACCTTGTGCAAGAAAGCAGCAAAGTCATCAGGTGAGGTAGAGGTATCTTGCCTGTAAGCTTCTTTGCAGTCTTTGACGGTGTTGGAGTGATTGCTGCTTTTATAGTTTTGGATGTGACGTGAGTGAGTGCCTTTTCATCATTGGTATGCAAACACATCATTGCTTCAAGAACACAGGTGATGTCTGTGCATACCAATTGATAATTAAATTGCCCCTTGAATGACCTGATCTCTCAGTGTACTCATCCGCATGCCAGCGGACTGTTGCTGTTCATCTGACCTGTGCATCTACTAAATGTTTCTTGAGCTTGGCCTGGTTAATTTCGAAATGAATTTAGACACAAATCACCAACATAGAATTTTGATACTGTTATGTATTTGGGATATGTCCTTAAGGCTTTTGATGAGACCTCCATACATGATGGGGTTTCTCCTCTGCAGAGTTGTAAACAACTCTTTATACATGTTGTGCAATGTTCAACCCGTCATACATTCTCAATGATGCACATTATTCACTTGCTAATACCCATCTTGCGTGCGCTTTGTTAGTTTGAAAGCATAATCAGGATGCACCAGTTAAGCAGCATTTTGATCAAGTGAAACAAGAACAAAACCAATGAGACAAACATCTGATAAATTTTGCATTTATTTTGGCACCTTTTCTGTTATTGTTGTTCGTTTAAGTAAATGTCTGCACATTTTTTAGGAGGGGAGTGTCACATCTCCACTCTTCTCCTGAGAACTTTCTGTCTTATTTTGAAATTATTTCTCGTTTTTTTTCGCTGACAGCATCCGTTGGCAGTTCTTTTGTTGTAGAACTGATGCACTACACCGGTCTCACTGAACCAGGCACTTGAGTTTGGCTTGTTCCCAGCTGCATTTGTCAGATTGTATTTGCCACTGCATGCATTAGGTTTTATGGCTTTACTTACTTTTGGACTGCGCCATGATTTTGACTTGAGATTTTGGATTGTGGATGATGTTTTTGGATTATGGGTTTTTGGATTGAGGATGTTTTCTTGTACTTTTGCCCAAGCCTGTTGAACCGCTTTGTGTTGGAACAATTGTATTAAACTTGTTGGTTATTGGACTGAGCCCTCTAGTCTCCTCCTCATCACTCTTGGGGCCTCACCCTTACAGAATCTCACCAGTTTTAGAATTTTGCACCCTTGGTACATGTTGGGAATTCTTGTTGTCCCCTGTCATATTTGTTTTTTTTTAAAGCAATGTCGGATTTATATCAATGTGAAGACCACAATCTCAAGCAGTTAGAAACCCTTGCACCTGGTCTTACAATTTTTGACGGCCTCATGGCCTTTGATTGGATGTTTGGGAGGTGGCTCGTCATGAAAGCTGGGCAGCACCTGGATTGAGGGAGTGCTCCTGAGTAAATAGAGCTCTGAACATTCACTCTCTCTCTCGCTCCTGTTTGGGATTGCTAGGCTTTTGGAACATTGGTAATGTTGATTTCTGGTTTCACTTTACCTCCACACACACACACACACACACACATTCACACATTACAGACAAGATTGATTGACTTGACCCACATACTTAAATTAGTTAATTGAATAAATGTACAGTATGTTTCTTAGTTTAAAGTCGTGTGTGGTCTCCCTCTTTTGTCCAACCTCTGAGCCAGGTTGTGACAATTTCATGACAGTTGAAATATCTAGAATTCTAAAAATATATTTTTGTTGGTGACATCATCTTATACGCGGTAACAATGACAAGTCCTTTGTCCGTTGTTAATCTTTTCAGATTTTCTACCTACACAGAAGTGACATGAATATCTCAGACCTGCTCAGACCCTCATGTTCTTCCTCTGTTCCCCTGTCTGTTCATATTCCCCTCTTCTCCATTGTCTGTACATTTGCCTCTTATTACTTTGCCCACCCTATGTTGACCCCCCCCATGCGACCTCCCTCCTTTTTTTTCCACACCCGTTCCAGGGTTCCTCCATCTCTCGGCTCACAGGAGGGTCAAGTGCCTCAGCTTTTGTCTCAAAACATGTGGTGGGCTTTAATTGGCTCCAGCATTTGGCTCTTTCCACCCGGCTGCCTCTGTGTTGCCATCACCTGGTGTTCCCCTCTCCGATGTCTCAGACCTCTCCCACTCTCATTTGCACTCAGGCTTATGCCTCCTTAAGTTCCTCCTTTCTTTTTCTACCATCCACCCACTTTCTCCAGCTCTGCCTTGTCTACCTTGGCCTCCTTGTAAGATCAAGCCTTCTGCTGCAGCTGAAGGACTCTCAAGTTGTGTCTAATGAGGGAGGATAATGTGTGCTGTTGGACTTGATGGATAGATAAGAGGAGACAGAGAGGGAGATTGAGGAACTAACAGATGAGCGGAGGTAGGATGAAAAGAGAAGGTTAATGTCAGTGCCAAAAGAATTTGGCAAAGGGAAAGCCATATGTATCTCCACAAACAATTTTTTTCAGGAGAGGACTTACACTGTCCACACACAAAATGTGCCCCTCTAATACAAGTTTTTACGAGCCATATACATTTTTTTCACAATTTTCCTCACAGTTGCAGAAATTTGGAAAAATGTTCCAATGGAAGTTTAACACAGATTCTTTATCATCCCATTCCCTTTCCTTATTATTCCTGTTTTGTTTTTTTGTTTTTTTATCCCCTTGCCACCCATCAATACATCCCTCCACTCTCACACAACTGCAGATGCTAACATTCACAAACATATACACACACACTCGCACACAACTGCTAATTCAATCTCTCTCTCCTTTTTCTCTTATCCCAATTACCACATCCCCCTCCCTCACACCCCTTCTAAGGAAGAAGGATAAATCAGGCTGCATATTAATTGTGTTTGAAAAGTGGGACCATGTGCCTGGCATGCTTCTTGTTTCCATGACAACCACCTCAGGCTGCATAAGGATTTCAGAAGCAAGTAGGGCTGAAAGTGTGGGGGGATGTGGGGGTCCACCCCAAAAGAGGATCAGCATAATTACAGAGAGCTAGCCATCTTGTCAGCATAGGAGTCCAAGCTGAAAAGATGCTGAATACACTCTGCCGGATTCACTTTTTTACTGAATTGCAATATTACCTCATTATAAACATGTTCTTCTTCTGAGGTGTAGCTGGTGCTGCCAAGTTAAAAATGGTGTGGCGTTTAGGATGGAGTACTTTTTTGTGGTTTGGCCCCTCACATCATTTGCCTTACACCTGAACAATGCCTGAACAATGACGATGTTTACTTTGGTCAGTACAATCTGTTCAAGCGTGCTTGACTTGACATGCAACGTGCTGAAAGAGTTTTCAGCTGATTAAGTACTGCATAAAGCCTGATGCAAGCACTCACCGCAGGTAGAAAGTGGTTTTAAAGTATATTCATGTTTTTAGTGCTTTTGTTTTTCTTTTGCCCTGAGGAGCTGTTGAAATTGTTTCATAGATAGTAGAGCACTGGCAGTTTTCTCGGGAGATTGGAAACATATGTCATGACTTCTTCTATCAGCAACCATGATGCTTGAGCAAAAGCTTCGTAAAATGACTGTAAATTGCGAGTAATCCAACATTTTAATGACTCAGTCGAAAAAATGGAACAGATGATAAGTGGCCACACCCGTTCGTAATGCAAACACATGCACGCAAACAACAGGTCAGTGTTGGGGCTTGATGTTTTATGCATGAATTTACTTTAATTGGAGGGATCCTATTTGCATAACCTCTCCCTCTATGATGGAATATGCTCATCTGTGTTTCAGCCCTCGGCTGACCTTGGCTGTGAGAAGGTTACGCTTTCACTTGTATTTATGTCGTGCAAGAGTGCATTGGCGGATACACAATATGCACACACCACTGCAAACACAGCCAGTTCACTTTTGATATTTCAAATCTTGTCAGGCAGCACTAGTTACCCATAGCTGTATTTTAAAGGGTAGGAACATTGTTGGTAAATTGCATTCCGTAACTGTTCCTGAATCAAAACAGGTAATATTTTCCGACCCTCATTCAAAGCAAGGCTTGATCGAAGGGCAAATTACAGTCTCTCTGAAATATCAAAATGTTATGTTTATGCCGGGATGAGGTGTGTGTCTGTGTGTCTGCCTCAGTTGAGTGCAACATGTGTTTTTTGACACATTGAATGCTAATGGTGTGTGGAGGTTCAGTTGCTCTGGTACCTCGTCTTTGTCTGGTTGCTTTGTGTTGGGATTGGCCACAGCGACGCTCTCATCCTACTGCCAGAACAGTTAAATCTAGATAGTAATCAAATCTGTCACAGAAGCCTCCACATACTGTAGACAAGGGATGGCATTCTTTTTTTATTTCTTTTTTGTCCTACAAGGACTGACCTCAGTCTATTATGTAATTTTTTCTCTGTTCATCATTGCTTATGACAGTTTGTTACACTGCCATACTAATCAAAACCTGCTGCAGCCAGTGAACATCACACGTTTCTTTGTGTCTTCGTTGTCATGATGAATCATGTACACGCTAAAAAGTTGGAGGGGTTCCTGTTTGCATGTTTTATACATCTCATAAATCCATTTTGTGTCTGTCACCGCACCCTCCACTCTCAGGGGTTTATGCTGTAAATAGCAATAACCTCGCTGAAGGAAAGAGCTTGGAATGAGTCATTAATTATGGGACAATGGTTTGGCAAGGAGCCATTGACCGTAATCTATGAATTAGGACTTGTCCAACAGTACTATTTGCATAATACTGGGTAACCAAATTGCATTTCTACCAATCTATTGAGAAACTGTGATGGGGCAATGCTAATGTATCTAAGTCAAAGAAAGCTCGGCACACATTTATAATAGATTATCCCTCATCTATGCAATCACTTGAAGAAATGATTGCTCTCCTCTCTCTCATTAGCGTATCCTCTCTATTTCTCCCTTGTGTCTGCCTCGCTTCTTTTCCCGTTGTATTTCATGCTCTTCCTGTTCTCATTCGCGACTCCAAGTGACTAAAAGGAACAAATGTGTGTCATTACCCACATGCACTCCATTGTGTAGCTTCACCCTCATGCGCCCAAGTCTGCCTCTGTGCCATTTGAGTGGATTTCTGCTTCCATGCATTTGCCCACACAATGACAGGTTATGCATGGTAATGGCATCAATTACATGGGGTATTGTAGCAAATGTCCACCAAAATTCAAATGTTACAGGGATGTGTTTATGAATGTGTGAGAGAGTATGACCTGTGATTCATACTCATGTACTCATACTCATGCAGTGCAAGAAATGTCGGATTATGAAGATTTCTGAAGTTATACAGCATGCATAGACACAGCGGCTGGGTTTCATAAATTTTTTGTTAGTGTACGTTATCTTTCACCAACGAAAGCAACACAGCGGCGCGTACAACGCAGCGGACTGATGCTCTTCGTTGTGGTGCTTCGTTTTGTTGATATTTTGTGAAGAACGTTTTATGTTCACCGACGAGAGCAACATGGCGGCGTGCACAAACGCAATGGTCCGATGCTTTTCGTTCCGGTGTTTTGTCTCGTGAATGTATGTCTTATTTGTATCCTTCACCCCTACATTCTGCGGGGCCAATAACATCTACAGCCTGCACGAACCACTCAACATCGGTTTCGTAGCGATAGAAGTATGTCCACTGAGTTTCTCCGCTCCCACAAGCCACCAGCAGACATAGCGACGAGTCTCGACTCCCAGTGGTTCCGGTCATCCCCATGGGCGGACGACGGAGACAGCGAGTGGAGAGGAAGCAAGAGCTAGGCTGCAGGGGCCGGCGCACTAGCAAGGCCACAGACTCACATGGCTATGCTAGCGCTAGCGAGGCTACAGAAGCAGCCTCCCAAACCACCGTTCCCTAACATCTTCCTCACCAACGCCAGATCCCTGATCGATGAACGGAGGGCATAGCCGCATTCTGCTAGTCTCCTCTTTGTACCTTGAATACCCCATGTATTCTTGTCGCAGCATTGCGCCCCTGGAGGCGAATGCGTTTGCTCGCTCCGCACGTGGACGCCGCGTTCTTTATTTAGTGCTATCTCTATTTCATCTCTTATGTTTCATGTTTCGTCGGAACGCCTTTCCCTCATTATTTTTTATCTTGTGCTTCATTACGCATCCAGTGCAGGGCGGCAAAGTAAGAATTTCATTGTGCAGGGAAACCTGTTTCTAAATGGTCCATATGACCATAAAGCTAACAACCTCAGCAAACAAGTCTGGCAGAGAATTGGGCGGGAAGGGCAGGGCCACTCAAGTACAAAACACAGAGTGACTCTTGCAAACATGTTAATTGTTCACTGAGTACATTTTTCAGGGGACAGTTTAGGGTTGTGGATTTTTTTTCCTCTGGTTGCTGTAGGAGCAATTATACAACCGATACCAAGTTAGAAACAAGTTTAGGTGAAATAGAAGTTGACGTGAAATTGGAGAGCAGCCAGCAGGGATGGGGCAGGCCCAGCGCACACAACTCTTAATCTAGATGATATACATTCATTGCATGGTGGTGACTGCATCATTGTAGGATTGAATGCTTATATATATATAGATTGTTCCTGGCATCTACTATTCTCATTACATGTTTTATTGATATTTTCTCTTAGTTTTCACTGTTGTATCTCTGTTCTGTCCTTTGAACGTCTGGGGATATACAGTAAATCATCCATTTTAGCATGACTGTCTTCCCTATTGTGACTAGGTTAGTTTTATGCTCTTAGTGTATATTTTCACTAAACTCTACCAATTCCCTTGTGATTCATGCTGATGGTTAAGCACATACTTAAGCAGCAGGCAGATGGATAGCACATGCACCGGTCCTCGCCCATGTTTGATGCTCTTATCATTAGGCTCAGCACTATTTGAGCTGGAAGTGAAAGGTCTCCATTGTCTGAACAATCACAGTTCACCTGATTTGATCCATAACATGGTGCGCCATATGAATTGGGACCAATAACGTGTTCTAAAGCCCATACTTGCCGTCACTGCTTTTCATCTGCACACATGTTTAAGCTTGTTCTGCACCCAATTGGTAGCTAGAGGGACAAATTGCCCTCGTAATTTTGAATCGAAGGCTCTTGTACATGCATGAACTGTGTTGTACCTTGGGAAGTACCCATGGCTTATTGCAATGAAGTAAGTAGGTGCAAAGAAATCAATATCTGGTGACAGCCAGTCAGTCACAGACGTTGAAACTCTAGTCTGTTTAAAGGGACAGACACACACTCAATCTTTGGAGGGAATTCATGTGGCTAAAGACAGGAAAAGCTCCATGTAAATTGGTCCAAGTAGGAATAAATCTCCTGACAGCATCACTAAATAACTTTAAGTCGAGCTGTCGGTGGGTGGAAATGGGTTTACATTGACTGGAGGTGAGAATATTTACATGAGGCTGAGCCTCTGCTGGTTTTACTTGCCTACAACACAAATGAATAGAAATCCTGACGCATCGAAAAAAAAGTGGCTGAGGTGCCAAGGTTTTAAAAGGAGCCCCACAGCACTGGAGCGGGAGTTTTGTCACAGAGGGGAAAAAGCAATTTCAGTCTTTCATGGTGCTTGGATAAATCAGATGATGCATTTCCACGTGCATATGGGGCTTGATTTATCAGGTAATATCAATGGTGTTGCAAAAAAAATCCCCTATTAGGCTTAGACAGCTTAGGTGTTTGTTATCCTTTGGTCTGCTGCCTCAAGAAAGTCGCTCCTTCGTTAAGCTGTTTGATTAGATGCATATAGAATAACTCTGCCACGCTTACTATTTCTATTCTGTTTCATGTTTGCAGTGGAAAAAACAAGTCCTATCAGAGGATGTCAAATATGATTTGAGATATACATCTGATCATTAATTCAATGCTATGTTGGCCTCATTTATGCATTTGCCTTGGTTTGTTAAATGATATCTATCACATCAGTAAGATATTAGATACATGAGGAAAATGTCATTTCCTTACCATTGCTTGTTTGTTTGCATGGTTATCCAAAAAAAACAATCAATAAAAATTTCCCAGGTCTTTTTGGTGTTGTGCTCTACTCTGTCCATACTTTTCCCCCCTGCCCCATATTTGCACTCTGAAATCATAAACAGGTGACAATACAGTTGTCCTTTCATACTGCGTAGGGACTCTGATCAAGGTCACAGTATCCACTAGCAATGACACCTGTAATGTGCTCATGAATCCTTCCATATTTTCCTATATCTTCTCATCAAAGTTGAATCATGATAAATTTTCCGGCCCATCCATTTATGTAACTGTAAAACCTTGTGGTACAGATAATGATTCCATGTATGGCTTTTAGCCTGTTGGGAAGGATGCTTACTGCAGTGAAGCTTGTTCTCATTGATTAATGCCTCTCCCTCTGGCAGCGACTACTTAGCTAATTGATTCCCACAGTAATTAGTTAAACAGAAGTAGTTGCCTCCTAGTTTATCGTCAGAGAGACATTAGCTGTCGCCGGCATACAGTACGTGTCACAATGAGTTTGTGGTCAATGTGGGGGACTCTACAGAGTCAGATTGTAACCTCGAACTCTCCGGGAGAGAGACAGAGAGGAAATTAGGTTTGTATTATTTTGATGGCCCACATAAATTTTTTTCTCCATTTTTCCTCCAAAAAAACTAATAACAACAATAGAAAAACTAATTTTGGAATTATAGAACTACCAAAATGCAGAATTGGATAGGCAATGTACAAGACCACGAGTATGAACAGTGGTAGACTTAAGGAGTAAAGGAAAGAGAGGAAAGAAATTAAGGAAGAGAGGAGAGTCTAGTTGGCCTGACACATCACAGGGGCCTTGGTGCAGGGGCCAGTTGTCCTCTGCGTTTGATTGGCTGGGGGGTAGGTGATGTCAACCCCTGACAGGTAATTTGGTTTGAGCCAAGCTCCCAGGGGCGCACACACACACAAACACACACACACACACACACACGCAAACACGCATACTGTATCCAGTCTGGTTCAAATCCCCCAAACAGCTGCTCTATATTTGGGTCGGCTCTTCGAAAAGATATTAAGAAGAAACATTACACTCCTTGCATCCGTGTCAAAGGTTTTTATGTCAGGGCATAACAGTAAAATGTCATTTGAATTGTTGGTTGGTAGAAGACAAAACTCTTGTGAGTTTTGTCGTCTCATCTTTCCACATCAGCAGGGAAGTGTAGCTATCGTTCGCTATGCATCACATAGCGCTTTTTTGCTCTCAGTGCTTATATTATTGTTATACACGGGCAAAATAGTGAAATTGCCATTTTTATCATTGTTTAGAGTACTCGTTGACTATCCTATTACGGTACATTGAGTATGGACACTGTTGTGAGACAGTGAGACACTGCTACCTAGTCTTAGCATGTACGTACTCTAAGTTCCCTCCCTTGGCTTTTCACTCAGGAACATACTTGAGTGCAGCCGTTGCAAAAATCTCCATCACCTTTAAAGCGGAACCCTCATCATTGTTTGTTTGGCATACACACTGTGCAATCGGACAACGTTAGTTTTGATGTTAGCTCCAAAGTCCCCCGTCACGGCATTCGGGGCTCCTTTGCAATGAGAAATACCACCTCCTCCCCTCCTCTGGTAGCAGTTTCACACCAAACCCCATCTATCCCCTAGTGTGTCCGGAATGTGAAAACATGTCAACATACTGGTTGGCCCGGTCAGTGCTTCTGTGGCCTCGCTGGACTCACTAACTGCCTACTTTATGTCTGTCTGTCTGCTACTTGGATATATTTGGCCTGGCTTCACTCTGCCCTGTCTGTCTGATGCCCAATTATCCCTCCCAAGCCAAGACCCTTGAACTCTCCCCCTCTAACACAGACACTTGGATCCCATGTGTGTTTCACTTGTGTCACCTAAGGTTGGCCTGGTCAGTTCTGCTTCACTCGGGTAGAGGGGAGATCTACCTGACGGTCGACTCTGCTCTTCAAAACTCACATACAAATACACAGGACTCCTGACATGAGATGATATCCTATTTTACATGCTGGAGGTAGTCAATATATCCTCAGTACCATGAGAAAATTTAAAAAATGGTATAGAATTTCATTGCATAGAGTGCACAAATGTTGTGTGATGACTGCTAAAGAGATATTTCGTCTGGTTAGGAGATTTGAAAAAATAATTCAGTTATTCAGACATTGGTGTTTGCTTACATGCAGAAAAACCTGGGGAAATTGCTCTAATGTGTGATTCTACATTTGGATTTGGTGTGTGTGTGTGCTGCTGTTGTTCTTGTGAGCTGTGGTGTTCCACAACTCTTTTGGCATTTGCTCCTCTGCCAGGTTGTCTTCTCCTTCCCAATTATCTTCTCCAGGCCAAGACCCTCAGGCCCAGGAGGAGAGAGATGAAGGAGTGGTCCTGGGGAGGGTCATGGTCTTTTCAGGATGCACTAGTGATAGCAAAATAAATGTGTACCCATGTGCTCAAAGGAATACACACACGCACGCACACACAGGCACACGCTCACACACACAGCAGCATGCAATACTTGTCAGTCCACAAACAGTCCTCAGTTTCTTGAACAAAAGTCAACTCTGCCGGTGGAGTGCCTGTGGAGGGTCATAAATTGACTCGCACACACACTCACACACACACACACACACTCACACTCACACACACACACACACACACACACACACACACACACACACACACACACACACTCTTGCTCTGAACCAGCAAACATAAGAGATTTGCACAAAGATGGTACTGGTTGGATGTTAACTTAAAAGGTTTGGCAGCTGTGAACATTTTGTAGCACCCAATAATAGTAATATACTTGTATTTCTGAATCAACAATTAAAGGTAACAAACAAAACCCTCAGCCAGAAAGTACATGTATTGATTTGTATTCTTTCTATGGTGTATCGTGAGCTAATAATAGATGACATTGGCATCTTCAACCAACATGCTCGCTTTAAGGCAAATAAAAAACGAGGCTTGAGCAGGTTTTTACTATTTCATCTCTGACATCGGGGGCCACGATGTTTTGGTCAACTTCTGTGTGACAGTGGGAAAACCACTCCCTTGCATTTCAGAATTCTTGATACGTCTCACACATTGACAAAGTCCAATTTGGAGCTAAACCAGAATGATGCTTTTTTGGGGCTTCATGTTATTGATCTGAATGTAAATCAAAAGATGAAAACAACAAAAGTGTGTTCCAATGATTTCACGTCAGGTTGAGACATTACTGCCTCAAGTCATGAAACGTGTTTATAGCCTCACTGAAGCCTCACTGAAAGAGTGATTCTAGACACGGAAGACATTCAACTTCGCAATGTTCCTCTTCAGTAGCGGTTGTAGTGATATGAAAATACATGTCCGGTATAACAACACACATCCCTATTACATTTATATATGAGTTTGCGTATGACTGACGAAATGTCATTTATCCTGTAATATTTTATGAATGGATCTGGGATTTTTATTACTTTTCTCTTTTTCATGGTTGCATTTGTGGGGAGATATTTCGTGGCATTGCTGTCATTACAAAGAGGAGACTAGCATTATTACCTCATTATTCTATCCACCCCCAACTCTCACTCTCTCCCTCTTCATCTGTCTTTTTCTGTCTGTTACCCTCCCTCCACTCCTCCACACACATCCGCCATCCTCCTATTCCCTTGGTGGCAGCCAAGGCTCTAAGTGAAAAGCTTCAAGGGAGGCAAGGGAGGGAGAGAGAGTGATGGAGAGAGGCAGCTGTAAACCAAAAAATTATCTTGGCACCAAAGAACTTTTTTTTTTCCTCTGCAGTTTCTTTTGCCCCTGCCACCCCCTTTCCCTCCTTCCTCCTCTCCATCCTTGCCGCTCCCTTTGTTTGCCTTGCGTTTTAGTCTGTGGCTTTCCAGGCAGATCAAAATTCAACTCACTGATGTGTGACTAACATTAGTACAAGAGTACAAGAGAAATGGGGGGCAGGAAGGCTGGAAGGGAAATAATTGTGCTTCTCTGCCTATGGGGCACCATCAAGCTCGAGTTGATCGGTTGAAGACAATGAAAGATGTGTACTGTCCTCAAGTAAAGATTAGCAAGACCCAGCAGACTTATTGGTATGAAGTTTGATGTCTTTCTCGTCTTGTTTGCATCACAATGTACATTTAGTTTAACAGTTTCTGAGTAGCTTCGCACAAAATAGATTCTGTTTTCGTCAAAATGAAAGAGGCAGGGTGTGCGGTGTGAGATGGTTGTGTGACGTCAAGGAAACTTGTAATGTAGGTAACCACAGGCGGTAAACAATGCCTTTGGGTTTGTGACACTAACACTGGAGCGGTAGATCTGGGAAGGTTGACAGTTGGAATGTCGAATGGTATGGAATTGTCGTCTTAGATAAAATCATTGGGTCATGAAGGATATGAAGATTTGCCTATAATGTGACGCAAATGCTGACTTTAGATTTAGATGTGGAATTATGAATCATTTTTGCGCTTGGGATAAGTTTTGAAAAATATTAATAGAGCTCAACCAGCCGATCGCAGGGCACTGCTGGCAGCTAGTGATTAGAGTGGTTACACACTCCTACGACTTAACAAACTAAGGGGAAATGAGCTAAGACCCACCATCTTCATTCATAATGGGAGATGAGGATTTTTTTTTTTTTTTTTTTTTTTGTAAATTCTCATCTAAACCCTGTTCATTTGATCTGCAATGCAATGTAACAGACACGACCTACCTGTTAAGTATGTGGTGTATTTTTGTGTTTGGTTCATATTTCGGTCAGATATGGATATTGCTCACCATACAGATGGGGGAGTGAGAGAGAAAGGGAGGGAGAGGGAGAGACAGACAGAGAGACATAGACAGAGACTCGCAAACAGATGAGAGGTGTGCGTTCGGTGTTCGGTGTGTGTTTGAGAGAGGGAGGGTTAGTGGTGTTGGATGATTGTGAAACACCAAGGTAACTTGTTATAATGCAAGTAACTGCAGGCTGAAAACAGCTGTTAGTTTAACAGTTTCTGAGTAGCTTCGCACAAAATAGATTCTGTTTTCGTCAAAATGAAAGAGGCAGGGTGTGTGGTGTGAGATGGTTGTGTGACGTCAAGGAAACTTTTAATGTAGGTAACCACAGGCGGTAAACAATGCCTTTGGGTTTGTGACACTAACACTGGAGCGGTAGATCTGGGAAGGTTGACAGTTGGAATGTCGAATGGTATGGAATTGTCGT
>OMPJ01028767.1:5233-16916 GCA_900312935.1 Carapus acus
TCGCGGCTGGACATTGGTTTGATAGGACATTGGAATGATAGTGACGCCACTATCATTATTCTATATACCACTTCAGGAATTAGGAATCAGGATTGTTTTCTGTTCGTACAGCAATTGAAATGTGCAATGAAACTAAGGTGCTGAATTCAGGTTCAAAGGCATTGAATGAGGAAAAAAGAAATAATAGACAAAGGGCATTTTAAGATTGTGACAATGTTTTTCTGCTATGATGGATAGGCCTTGGTATGAGACAGAGTGGATATCTATTTTTTTATCAGAAGAGGAGCCGCACATTGGCACTTGTTGGAACTCCTCAGAAATAATAAGGCTGATTAATAGTTATTATAGCAATGTGTCCTCAGCTGCAGGTGGCCAGCCACAGGGAAACAGCGAGACAGGGAGGAGTTCTTGTTAACAGAGGAATAGTCACGCCATGCTCTTGTTTGCAAAAGAAATATACCATGGTGTAGAAACCAATGTCCTTGGCTGTCCTCTGTATGAAACAAGGAGCATGCCTTTTTAACAGAAGGATGGACACACAATGGTGCATGCAGAAAAATCCAATAAAAGGCAAACACAAAACCATACAATGACAACCATCACATAAATAATTGAAAAAAAGCACACTTAAGCTTCATCTCAGTGTTACAAAACCAATAATAGTGAGAAACAGTTAAAAGAACCATAACTTTGATAATTTGGTCAAAACAACCACAATATTGATGAGGTAAAATCACACCCATTCTAGTTAGATAAACTGTTAAAAGAACCATAACATTGATACAGTCAAACCCATGATGGTTGGAACTGAGTAAAACAACACAAGGTATGATGTAAATGAATGAGTATGATAATGAATAATGATATTCAATCAGCATCACCCTGCGAATGAAAAGCAATAGAACTGCATCACATTGTTCAACACATGCTATTGCCAGATCAAGAAATTTATCGATCCTCACTTTTTCAAATAAGAGTTTTCTAAGTATCTTTTCCAATAACGTGGCTCTCTTGAATTATTTTCTAAATTCTTCAATCAAAATGAGATACATTTCTTCACATACAATATGCAACATGCAATAGTGTGGCTGAGGATGCAATGGCAAGTAGAAAAGAAGAGGAGCAGGATGTTCTGAATTATTTCCATTATCAGCAATCATTAAAGCTTATACGTACTTCTGAGGTACAGTTCTTTGTATTAGTATCCCCCCCTTACTGTCCTTGCTTTTTTGCTCTTTCCCCCCCAGGAGTCTATTAGCGATTTTTATTGGTATTACTCTGGAAAGGATGTGATCGATGAGCAAGGCCAGAGGAACTTCTCCAAAGCAATCAATGTGGCCAAGCAGGTTTTTAATACCCTCACAGAGTACATTCAGGTGAGATATATGATTTACATGACAGCTGTAACCGTTTAAAAGTGTCTGTAGTTATAAAACTATACATTTTTCTATGGCAAACCCCAAGACAAAATGAAATCTGTGGATGAAAAGCATATGCAGTAAGTATAGCAGTAACGAGTAAAACTTTCTTCTTGTTTTGGCTACTCCCTGTAGGGGTCGCCATAGCGGATTGTCCTTCTCAACCTAAATACATCCTATGAATCATTAACTGATAAACACACCGTCCTAATGTCGTCCTGCACTACATCCACAAACCTTCTCTGCTGTCTTCCTATCGTCCTTCTACCTCGCAACCCCATCTCCAACATCATTTGCACAATATACTCACTATCTCTCCTTTGCACATGACTAAACCATCTCAGTCATGCCTCCCAAACTTTCTGCCAGTTTCCATCTCCATTTTAGTTGTACTATTCAGTTCAATTTCAATTCAATTTTATTCATATGGCGCCAAATTCTAACTTATTTCAAGGCACCTTCAAAGATCAAGTTACAGACAGAGAACCAACACTTATCCCCTATTAGCAAGCACAAGGCGTCGGTGGCAAGGAAAAACTCCCCCTAAGTGATAAGAAACCTTTGGCAGACCAGGCTGCAGGTGGGCGGCCATCTGCCATGGCCTGTTGGGTTGAGAGAGAGAGAATGAGAGAGAGAGATAGAACGAGAGAGAGGGAGAGAAAGAGAAAGAGGTATAAATATACACAGTACAGTAAAGTAATAGTGACAAAGTCACAATAGAATCTAGCATATATAAACTGTAGATACATGTGAACAAAAAACAAAAAATGGTCATGCTCTGGGTGCAATCTGTGTCAGTAACATGCATGAATCAGGCATGGATGTATATAGGTGAGAGAGAGAAGAAGAGGGGAGAGGAGGGTGAAATAACAGAGGCTCTGTGCACCATGAGAGATACCTCAGCCGTCTAAATCTATAACTGCATAACTAGATTTGACTGTAAGCTATATTGAAAAGGAAAAATTTAAGCATACCCTTAAAAGTAGTGATGGTGTCTGAAGGTTCTGTAGGAGAGGAGCCTGATAGCTAAAGGCTCTGCTTCTCGCTCTTCTACTAATTCTAGGGATCTCAAGTAGCCCTGCGTTCTGGGATTGCAGGGTTCTGGTTGGATAAAAAGGCACCATCAGTTCTTTAAGATATGATGGTGCTTGATTGTTGAGAGCCTTGAAGTTGAGGAGGAGGATTTTAAATTCTATTCTCAATTTTACAAGCAACCAGTGCAGGGAAGACACAGGAGAAATTTTATCTCTTTTCTTAGTTCCTATCAATACATGCAGCAGCATTCTGAACAAGCTGGAGAGGCGACTTATTGCTACAACCCGATAATAGAGCAATACAGTATTCCAGCCTGGAAGTAACATAAGTATGAATCACTTCTTCAGCATCTTTTAAAGACAGCATGTGCCTAACCTTGGCGATGTCATGGAGGTGAAAGACGGTTGCTCTTGATATTTGTCTTATGTGCGACTTGAATGACATATCTTGATCAAGGATAACATCTAGATTTTTTACAGTGGTTCTAGATGCCAAGGTGAAGCCATCAAGAGGAGCTTTATCATCCATCCATCCATCCATCCATTTTCCGGGGCATTTCCCAGACACCTCCTCCAGCTCCTCTGGGAGGACCCCGAGGCGTTCCCAGGCCAGCTTGGAGACATAGTCCCTCCAGCGCGTCCTGGGCCTTCCCGCGGACTCTTCCCAGTTGGACAGCCCGGAATACCTCCATAGGAGGGCGTCCAGAAGGCATCTGGTGTAGATGCCTAAACCACCTCAGCTGGCTCCTCTCAATGTGGAGGAGAAGCGGCTCTACGTTGAGCTCCTCCCGGGTGAAAGAACTCCTCACCCTATCTCGTAGAGTGCGTCCCACCACCCTGCGGAGGTTACTCATTTCGGCCGCCTGTACCCGAGATCTTGTCCTTTTGGTCATGACCCAAAGTTCATGACCATAGGTGAGGGTAGGAACGTAAATCGACCGGTAAATCGAGAGCTTTGCCTTCCGGCTCAGCTCCTTCTTTACCACGACGGAACGATACATCGACCGCATAACTGTCGCTGCTGCACCGATCCGTCGATCGATCTCCCGTTCTATTCTACCCTCACTCGTGAACAGGAGCCCAAGATACTTAAACTCCTCCACTTGAGGCGGGACCTCGTCTCCGATCCGCAGGGTGCTAACCACCCTTTTACGGTCGAAAACCATTACCTCAGATTTAGAGGTGCTGATTTTCATCCTCGCCATCTTGCACTCGGCTGCAAAAGGCCCCTACGCACGTTGGAGGTCTTGGTCTGAGGATGCCAACAGGACAACATTGTCTGCAAAAAACAGCGATGAGATCCTGTGGTCCCCAAACTGGACCCCCTCCGGGCCCTTACTGCGCCTAGAGATCCTGTCCATATATATAATGAACAGGACCGGTGACAAAGGGCAGCCCTGCCGGAGGCCAACATACTCTGGGAATACGTCTGACTTACTGCCGGCAATGCGGACCAGACTCCTGCTTCGGTCGTATAGAGACCGCACAGCTCGGGGCCATGAACTCCATACTTCCAGAGCACCCCCCTCAGAGCATCGCGAGGGACCCGATCAAATGTCTTCTCCAAGTCCACAAAACACATATGACTGGTTGGGCAAACTCCCATGATCCCTCCAGTACTCTGCGGAGAGTACAGAGTTGGTCCAGTATTCCATGGCCAGGACGGAACCCGCACTATTCCTCCTGGATCTGAGGTTCCACTATTGGCCGGATTCTCCTCTCCAGCACCCTGGCTAGACTTTCTTGGGGAGGCTGAGGAGTGTAGTCCCTCTGTAATTGAAACACACCCTTCGGTCCCCCTTCTTAAACAGAGGGACCACCCCCCTGGTCTGCTAGTTCAAGGGCACTGTCCCCGACTGCCATGCGATGTTGCAGAGGCGTGTCAGCCATGACAGCCGTGCCACATCTAGGGACTTGAGATACCCGGGGCTGATCTCGTCCACCCCTGGAGACTTGCCACCATGGAGCCTCTTAACTACTGTAGTGACTTCAGCTTGGGTGATGAACAAGTCCACTTCCAGGTCCTCCGCCTCTCCCTCCTCTAAGGAAGACATGTCAGTGGGGTTGAGGAGATCCTCTTAGTATCCTCTAGCTTTGAATTATGAGCCTTTCCATCATTGTCCTCATCTTGCCTACTCTATTCTACTCAATTCAACTACACTCCAGTAGAAAAAATATTTTTGATGTTCGTTGCCTTACTGCCTTTCTATCTGGTGTCCTGTACACATGGCTACCTTCCTTATTTCCAAATGTTGCAAATTTGTGAGGATACTAGTGAGGATAGCAGAAGGCAGCAGACAGTAGCACCGGCATGCAGTGGATGACACACAGACACACTGGTTCTCCCAAGCGGACAAAAGCAGTTTAGAGGGGTTGTTGATGATTCTACAGGCCTGTGTCTACTGTCACACATCCTCTTATCTATCATCACTGTAAGAGAAGCCTTGAATTATCTGATGATGTTGTTGTTGTTTTCCAAACTTTTCAGGGCCCATGCACTGGCAACCAGCAAAGTTTGGCCCATAGCCGTCTTTGGGATGCTGTAGTTGGTTTTCTACATGTCTTCGCTCATATGCAGATGAAGCTGTCTCTGGTAAGTGCTCACCTGTTTTGTTGAGCATTCTCCTCTTGTGCTTTCTCTTCTGATTGCAGATCTCCAGTTTGAGATTTAGATTTAGATTTTGTTGTTTCACAATTTTCCTGGTTCATTGAGGAAATTCATAGGCTAAAACAGAAATCGCTTGAGGACTACATGATTTACCTTAATCATAGACAGCTCAATAATTTAAGAATGATCTAATCACAAGTTCTTTCACTATCAACATTCATTCATACAAGAGCACTAAAAGAATGAACATCTATTGCTATCTTCAGGACTCAAGTCAGATTGACTTACTGAAGGAGCTGATGGACCTACAGAAAGACATGGTAGTCATGTTGCTGTCCATGTTAGAGGGTATGTTTGCTCTGCTAATTGTGACAAGATTAAAGTGTACAAGTAAAAAGATGTGATCTGATGTGTGTAATGTGAACATAGATAGCACTAATCAAAGTTGAAAATCGATCTTTGCTTATATTGTGTTGTCATGCAGGCAATGTCGTGAATGGGACCATTGGGAAGCAGATGGTGGACATGCTAGTTGAATCCTCCAACAATGTGGAAATGATCTTGAAGTTCTTTGATATGTTTTTGAAACTTAAAGATCTCACCTCCTCAGATTCATTCAAGGAGTATGACCCTGATGGAAAAGGTGTTTTGTATGTTTGTTATATGTTAATAATCTGATATTGATTGGATATCATTTGATAACTTGATATTTCCTAAGCAAAGAGAGAGAGGGGTAAGTAGATAGAGCAGGACAATATGTGGAGCATGTTGGGATAAAAACGGATAGAGATGGACGCCTACTAGTGAGTGAACAGAGGTTGTTCAGAGGAACAGTAGAAGAGTACATTAATGAGCCAATGAATGATGAGAATGAGAGCGAAAGAAGAGGACAAGTTGGGGAATGGTGGTGGAAAGAACAGCAAATTAGTAAGAGGGAAGTGAGAGGCAGCTATGAAAAGGGTGAAGAGCAGAAAGGATCGTAAACTAATATACACTGTCTAAGTACCAAGAGTCCTGTTCCAAGAGAGGAAGTGAGGTTCTGTACGAGAAGTATTCAAGGGTGCCGCAGTACATGTATGAGGACAACATGACAATGGTGAGGTGTGCAGTTGGAGTGAGGGGGGAGTAGTGGTGGGGGGTTAACATCAGGGATGGACTTTAATCTGTTCATAATGATAAAGGACTGATTGACAGGTGATGCCGGGGAAAAGTCCCAAAGTACAATTATGTTTGCTGATGATATTGTCATTTGTAGAGAGGGGAGGGCGCAGTTGGAGGAGAACCTATAAGTGAGTTTGAGGTACACAGAGATTAAAAGATGATGTGAAAGTAGTATAGTACATTGCACAACAATACACACAACAGTACACAAAAGAGGTTAAGAGTAGAGTGAGGGCAGGGTGGCATGGGTGGAGGAGAGAGCCAGGTTGCTTTATGACAGGAAAAGCAACTCCACCACATGGGAAGTTTGACAAAAAGGTAGTAATACCTGCCATGGCCTTTAGTTAAGACACAACTGTTTTTCACTGAGACTGTTGGCTCAAAGGCAGAGGAGAGATAAAGAACATATTCAAGAGACGATATTGACGGTTCATGGATATAGTCGACAAAGATTTGATCTTTTAATCTTTCAACGGAGGATCTGAAGGACAGACGGAGGAGATGGAGTAGAATGATCTACTGTTTTATTGGATTTATAGATGAATATTGAAATAATGTTTCACATACGTACAGTATGTTTTGATAAGATTGTGTTGTATTGCTCAGAGAAATGTTTTTTTAGGACCATGTCATTCCTGACAGGTGTCATCTCTAAGAGGGACTTCCACAAAGCTATGGAGAGCCATAAGCATTACACTCAGTCTGAGACAGAGTTCTTGCTGTCATGTGCTGAGACGGATGAAAATGAACTTCTAGACTATGAAGAATTTGTGGAGCGTTTTCATGAACCAGCAAAGGTAATGATTGCGATGCTATAGGAGTGATCATCACATATGTTAAGTAAGCTGTCTGTCCAGATGAAAGCCCTCAAAAATCAGAGGTACCCGAGGGTTGAATGCCATTTTTAAACGGTGGGTTAGACCGCAATATAAATCCTGTCAGCAGATTGATGTACACTCCTTCAAACAAGGTGAGAGTGGGTCAGAATTTGTTCTACAGCCAGAGAAACAACAACACATAGTATGTTGCTTTTCATCAGTAAAACCTATTGTACACAAAGCTGTTTGTGGAGAGGGGATTGCAGTTTGAATTGCTGCTTCTTGGTTTCTTCCTTTTCTTTATATTAGTAATGCTTATTTGAGAGTTTTTCCTTGTCTCCACAGCTCGCTGTTTTTTATTATTCTCTACCTGGCCTGGCCTGCCTGTGATTTCTTCCCGTTAAAGGAAGTTTTTCCTCGCCACTGTCGCTAATGGGGGACATGTTGGGTCTCTATGTGTCCATCCCATAGACCTTGACTGTTTCCACGCTGAGGAGCACTACCTGCTCCATTCTGTAAAGCGCCTTGAGATTACTCCTGTTATGATTCGGCACTGTACATATTAAATTGACTTTACTTGACTTGCCTATTGTTCTTGGGTATCGGGATGATGGTGGTTGCTTTGAAGAAGGAGGGAACCACAGACTGCTGGAGTGAGAGGTAAAGATGGTTTTGAAAACCTCTGCCAGCTGGTCCTCACAATCCTTGAATACCCGCCCCAGGACGCCATCTGGGTCGGGTGTCTTTTTGGCGTTGACCTTGCGCAGCGTGGCCCTGACCTGTCTGCTCAGCTGTGCTGATCAAATTGAGTCAAGAACTGGTACAGTGTGTCCAGCACAGTGATGCCAGATGGAATTGTGGCTGGGGTGGTGTTGTTGTAGCCCATCACAGCCTTGAACCTTTGCCACATGCTTCTGGCGTTGTTGTTCTGGAAGTGGTCCCCTTTACGCTGCTGGTACCTGCACTTCGCCTTTTTGATGCCCCTCTGTAGATTATTCCATGCTACAGTGTAGCTCCGTGGGTCTCCTGCTCTGAAAGCAATGTCTTGCTTCTTGAGCACGGTCTTCATCTCGCTGTTGAGCCATGCTTTCTGATTAGGGAACACCTTGACCACTTTAGTGTCAGTCACATACTCCGTGCAGAAGTGTACACGGTGTACACATACTGCAACTGTGTGACCGTTCAGGTCTGTCCCATCTGTGAAAACGCCCAAGTCTGACCTCAAAGCAGTCTTGTAGTGCTGAGGTGGCTTCCAAACTTTGACTATCTTTGTGGTTGGCTTTATATAGCAGGTGGTTGTGAGGGCAGCCAATCGTGACAAGACCATCCCACAAATCATGTACCAATGATGTACCAGAGTAGCGTCTCCATGGCTACTTTAGTATCAGTCTTAGGGGCCACGTGGACAGCAATTATCACCACTGATGTGAACTCCCTGCACAGAAAAAAGGGTGTGCACGGGGAGCAGTGAGTGTTGTTGACAGTCACGTTGGTGCACCATCTGTTGTCGATGTAAACACAGAGTCCTCCTCCTTTGGTTGTACCAGACTCTATTGTTTGATCGGCTCTGGCTACAGAGAGGCCTGCTCGCTCGATAGGCATGTCTTGGATTTTTTGATCGAGCTAGGACTCTGTGACGATCAGCACACTGTACTCCAGCTTGCGAGAAGCAAGCCACAGTCGTATAGTTAGGCGGAGTTTCAGCTCAACATTATAACCATCTGCATCATATATTTCCTTAACATTTCTGGCAAAGATTTAATTTGGAAGGAAACATGCTATCACCATGCCATATCAACCAATTACTTGAACATCTTTCTACAGGATATTGGCTTCAATGTGGCAGTTCTTCTAACCAACCTGTCTGAGCACATGCCCCATGATGCACGGTTGCAGACGTTCTTGGAATTAGCAGAGAGTGTCCTAAACTATTTCCAGCCCTACCTGGGCAGAATTGAGATTATGGGCAGTGCCAAACGAATTGAGAGGGTCTACTTTGAAATCAGTGAGTCCAGTCGAACTCAATGGGAGAAACCTCAGGTGAAAGCAAGCACATTGCCTCTTTGTTACTTTACATTTGACACACGTGGACTAAGGACACGTGTACAGCAGGATAGTCCACTGAACCTTTTAGAGTGTGTGAAGTAATGCTGAACAATTACAAGGATTCAGTCTTAGTTTGTTTCCCTTTCGCTGTGCCCCCTTTTTTAATATTGTACCAAACTTCTTGCACATGTCAGACAGTTTCAACAATCACAGTCAGAAAAGGAAATCAAACTGCACATGTTAAGTATTTCATTGTATATGCATGTATGTTTTACATGCTGAAATTCACACGTGTGGATGAAATTAGTTCTTTGGTTTTGTGTCAGTGGTGATGCACACCTTCCCACAGAATCCATGTAGCTACAATATATAGAAGTCATGCCCATGCACACTCAGCAGTGGGCAGCTGAGCTCTGCACCATCAATGACGAGAAGATGTACATACAGAGGCTACAAAGTAAACAAGAATCATACAGGGAACACAAACAAATAGATAAACACGCACATCAGTCATATTTTTCAATTTTGTACAACCCAACGAGACAAAGAGGAGGCCACAGGTGTGTATGTGTGTGTAGACAATACACAGAAACCTAATTCAGCCAAATACAAAACCAAATTCTCTTAAATTCAGCATCATCTCGTACAGCACACTATGTGTTTGAGCTGGACATTCCTGCTGGTTGTGTGTATTGTAAAGTCTGTTACAGTCTTTGTTATTGCATGCAGCGTTAGTATTCAATAGCACTATCACCTCCAACATACAAACAGATGAAGCAGATTTTCCAAATGAAATGCCAGTGTCATCTTGCCTTTTCTGCAGGTCAAAGAATCCAAGCGTCAGTTTATTTTTGATGTTGTTAATGAGGGAGGAGAAAAAGAGAAAATGGAGTTATTTGTCAATTTCTGTGAGGACACCATCTTCGAAATGCAACTTGCAGCTCAGATGTCAGATTCTGGTGAACGCTCAGCTGTTAAGGACGAAAGTGAGCGGGAAAAGCCAGATCAGGAGAACCCTGAGATGGGTTTCCTCTCTGTCACCACTTTCCGCATGGCACTGTTTGCTTTAAGGGACAGTATGATGTTGCTCATAAAGGTGAGAACTAACAAAGTCCATGAAAATATCCCATCCAAAGTTCACACCAATTGTCTTTCCAGCTGTAGGCTGCACAAAACATATCTTAAATATCAAACTAGAAAATGTCAGTTCGTGTTTTGTTTGTTTTGAATTTTTAACACATCCAGACATACAACACTGCCTCAGAGGCCATGCACAGGCTATGCTGGCATTGCTAATAATACCACCAGCAGTACTACAAGTAATAACATCAGCGGAGTGCATTGTGCATGTATTTAAATTTGCATTCGCTCCACCCTCTAGTTCTGAGACATGACCTTTGAGAGGCTCCCTTGTCTCATTCAGATTGTGTAGGGGGAGCTCTGTAGTCAGATCACGGTAGGTATTGTATTGATCCATTGAGTTAATAACCCACAAAATTAAAATGAAGGACACATTGATAAATTCACTGCATTGACCTGGCCAGCACATTTTGGTTTGTGCTGGAGACCAGAGCAAGTCAAAGCCATGAAAGAAGTTTTAAGTCTAACTTTGGAAAAAGAACTCCAGATTAGTTGGCATCAGGGATGGACGGTGCCAACATTTTCTATTTTAATGAAGTTCTGTCTATTGCACATTTTCCACTGATATCTAAATTAACATTAGAACAATATTAATTGATATCAATGTAATATATTACAAATAAAGTCTATGTATAGACCGATGATTTAGAATTAATAACAGTACATGTATACAAATATATGTACTGATATAATTTTAAGATATGTTCACATTTTACACACACACACACACACACACACACACACACACATACATAAACATATATACACTCATACATAGACATATTTTTAGATATACAGGTATAAATATGAATACACGCGCACACATACACATATACATACGGGGAGACCAGGGCTTGTTGTCACACTTTTTAATCTATTGTGTGTTTCTTGCAATCAATACATCAGATTACAAAAATATGTGTAGCAGATAAAAGACCAATATCTCAAGTATGTATTTTGTTTCATGTCATTTTCATATCTCGTGTCAATGCAAAGTTATTGGCAGTCCAATAAGGAGTGTGCACGTCTTACAACTTACCCCATCATGGTGTAAGAAGTAACCCGTGACACTGGATTTTGCAACAAATAAAACAAGGACAAAACAATTGTTATGATTCTTAATCACTGGAAAATGAACACCGAAGTCAGGCATTAAAGATAATTATCATCGCATTTGAGAAAGTCACTGAATATGGCCACTGAAAGTTTTTTTACTTTAAGTGTGCAAAATGCACTGGACTGAAGTCCATAGGAACTGCTGTTTTCTTCAGCTGTCAGCCTTGCATATGTGTTTGCTTTTCTTAAAATAAAAGATTCAGCTGAACTATAAAAGAAAAGTAATGTTTCATGATAAAACTCTAACTCTAAGCAGTCTAGAAATGTGGTCAAAGTTTCAAACAAGAACTTTAAGATCCATTTACAGTATATAGGCTACACTCAAATAGAACCAGACCAACA
>OMPJ01028768.1:7673-37719 GCA_900312935.1 Carapus acus
CTTTAATACTGTACTTTAAAGTTACGTTCCATCTCACACGAAACTGATGATTACGCGGATCACAGTCGAAAAAAATTATTGATCGGCTAATCAGAATTAGCTCGAATACTAATGTCAATAGCTTCTCACACTCTCTCAATATATCGGTCACTTTCACTTCTAATCCAATCGCTGACTGGGACTTTGGGGATCCTTGTGGTAGAACCTGTAAAACCACCTGCTACTGGAAACACGGTAAACAGGCCGGAGGAGCTGCTGTCTCGACCGTAAATCCTGCAATCTCCCAGGTGTAATTTCAGAGTTTTCATATCTATTTCACCATTACTTTTCCTATTAGCATTAGTGATCGATTGGTCGTGTACACTCCCGTACAGTTGATGGCGCTAACGTGCCCGACTGATGCGTGCTCCCCTCTTCTAAGTATAGGTCGATCGGTGGGCGCCACCTGTGTGCGGTCAGCTCAGCTGCGATCCTCTGTCAAGGCTGTGGAGAGTCGCTCCCCTCTTTGCAGACTCGACTGTTAGTGCGGACCTGGGAAAAGAGAGAAAATGTCTCTGAACTTCACCATCAACCCAACGAATCCGCCCATAGGTGAGTTAGCAAAATGCCTTTAGAGAAATAACGACAGTTTAATTCTTACACGAGTTGCTAGCTAGCCATACTCCGTTCGAGAAATGCATACTTTTAACTCTGCATGCATTTATTCCAGTAATTTTGACTCTTCATCTGGCAACGAGGACAGAGCTCCAGAACATCACATCCTTGTTATTTCGACTGAAAAACATCCGCATTTTTCAGGATCAGTATTGTAGAAGTAGAACGATTTGAGGACACAATCTTCATAGGCGATGTGTGGTTTAGGTGGTGACTTTTGCGTCGTTAGTCGAAATATTCTGTATTTTTGTCGGCGTGTTAAGCGTTTCCGAATAGGTGGTTGATTGGACATTTGTCGTGTTTGTGCTCGGCACCAAGACCACCCGTGCCTAGGTTAGGTAGCTAACTCAAGCTAGGTGTCGTCGTGGCACGTTGCGACCACATTTACTTTGTGTATGCTGCGAACGACCACTTCGCTAATGTCGGTCTTCGTCTCTTACTCCCGTTCTACGTTTAACTACCACAAAGAGGCAACCGTTGATAATTCACCGTCTGCTAAATGCCTGTCTTTTATTATTAGCGGTTAATGACACATGGGCAGTCACATTGTGTCACGCTGTCATTAGCAAACTGTGTCAGCTATTTTAAATGCGTGAGGGTAAGAAATACACTGAATCGTGAATGGACTTCAGGCCGGTTTTCGTTTTTAAAAAAGCAATAACAACTATATTGGATCACATGCATCAGAGGTGGTCAGATAATGTGGGTAGGTCATAACAATGATGATAATAATAATAATACACTGTACCAGCTCAATCCTGAGGCGGATGAAACGGCGACGCCCTGCGTTCTTAAAACGCACTACAGGCTGATGCAAGCGCTTTGAAACGCCTTGTGAAAACATCCAGAATATCCAGCGATTTGTTTCTTAATTTGTGTGAGTATTAACACTGCAAAGGATGCTTCTGAAGTGTGTTTCCCACTTAAGGAAGTGTGAGACGTCAGGGTCCTGTCTTTAATGGAAGCTGTGGATCATATCTGCACTAAACATTAGATCATTAGTATACAAACACAATTGAAATTAGTTAAATTGGTTCATTAGGTTCTGTTGTAAGAACATTTTCAGATCTGTCTTTATGCTGATTAATCTCCCAGCAGATGGGGAGTGGTTGAGGCTGCACTTTTGAAGAGACATTATTGATTCTCTGGCTTTGACTGTAATGGGGGTGTAGCACTTTGCAGGCAGAAAGTGAAAGGACTTTGGAAATGATGTTTTTGCAGTGTCACTATAGCATGTGAAGTTAAGATTGGCGAGGCTTTGTGATTCTATTGTTATCTTGTTTTGGTTTGGTTTTTTTGCAATCAGCCAGAGTACAAACTATGTATTAAACATCTTACAATTTGATACAGGCAAAGATGGACAAGTTAATATTTCCACCTTCCACAAGGCCTTCACAACATATCAGACAAATTGCAAATAAGCAACTTATTTTGTCTCAATCAGTTGATTGTTGTATGACGTCGGGGAGAGCCACAATCTGACATTCAGTGGGCCCTTTTCCATGCACTTGATATTTAGATAAAGGAGTTCTGAAGTAATGTAACTATCTACTGCCCCATGTAAACAGCTCAGTGTTGCAGACTGCGACATGGGGATGGCCCCTGATAAGATATCAAATGATGAACAATGTCAATGTCATGTCAATTCAATGATAACTTTGAACAAATACCAGCCCCACATTACTTTAAGTCATGTTGTTACAAGTATTAATATTTTTATTTGATTTTTGATTTTTTTTTTCCAGCAAGGAGTACTATCGTGACAATCAGGCTGCTCTTTGACATAATTTACAAAGTATTTGGAGTTTTTTTTTTTTTTTTTTTTTTTTTTTTTCTAATAAATAGTTTTACGTCTTGGAAAAAGAGAAACAAAACATTGACATGGCTTTGTTTTGTGCGGCTTACAGTACTTTGCTCAGGCTTCTGCTTCAAATGGAAACAGACAGGATGTGGTTTCATAGTAAGCTTCGGGTTTGTGACAGGATAACGCAGTAAGGAAAATACTGTGGTGTGAGGGTCTGAACAGAATCCAAATTTTGACACAATCAATTTGTTTGTGCTGTGCAGGGGCCCTCTTGGCAGCAGAGCACGTGAAGGGGAGTGTGCAGGTCGCAGTGGAGGAAGGAAAGGACACACGTCTTCATGTCGCCGAGTAAGTCCAGCATTCCTGCTAGCATGTTGAATTATCTAATAATGCCTCTCTGCAAAAACCTATCCAAGCGTGTGAAGTTAAAAGATATGAGCAGATTAATGTCTCTGACCTCATTCTATTTCATTTTTCATTCTCCTCCAACGTGCTCCACGACCATCAGTGGGGTCCAGTTCAGTGACACCAACTCCATCTGTCGCTACTTGGCTCGTGTGGCTCCAGCCCTGGGCCTCTACGGAGCCAACGTGATGGAACAGACCGAGGTGTGTATGTGTGTGAGATTTTGCATGTTTGTGCGTTTTTATTCAGAAACATTTCTGTGTCATCTGCCCCCATGTGAGATGCCATCTGGTACTTGCAGGTGGATCACTGGTTGGAGTTCAGTGCCAGGCGGTTGTGCGGGCAGCCCAAACTGACCCTGGCGCTTGGCGAGCTAGACCGAGCCCTCTCCCTCCGCACTTTCCTGGTTGGGCACGGCCTCACTCTGGCAGATCTTTCCATCTGGGCTGCCCTCAAAGGCAAGTCCCACACATGCTTACTTTTTGTGGCAAGAAACATCCAGTATCTCACAAAGACTTGTCATAGCTGAGTGTAATACACACCATATCTTTGATACCTGTCTCTACTCCACAGGTCATGCAGGGTGGTCCAGCCAGGCTCAATCCTTCCCCCATGTCAGTCGTTGGTTTTCCTTTTTGAGCTCTCAGGTTCCTTTCACCGCTGTGGGCAGCAAATATGTAACTAGCAAAGCTCCAGCATCCAAATCCAATGTAGGTATACTTGAGGATGAATTTAAAAAGTACAGTTTGAAGGCAGTTTTTGACATCTGACATTGTGTAAATTGTGGACAATAATTCTTCAGCTGTCAATTGTATCCCTGTGTGACTGTTTCAGTCTGAGGAGAAGAAGCAGGATGTTGGAAAGTTTGTGGATTTGCCAGGGGCAGAGATGGGCAAGGTGGTGGTTCGGTTCCCTCCTGAGGCCAGCGGGTGAGTTCTCTTTTTCACACCCATACCTCTGTTCCTCCTGCTCTCGCTGTTCTCATACAGTTTGCCCTTCCCTTTCAGTTACTTGCACATCGGCCATGCCAAGGCTGCCTTGCTCAACCAGTACTACCAGGTGACTTTTAAAGGGAAGCTCATCATGCGGTTTGATGATACCAACCCCGAGAAGGAGAAAGAGGACTTTGAGAAGGTGGAGTGTCCCCACTTCAGAAATGACAAGCAATTGTTGAAGCAACACTTTGTCCTCCACTTAACTAAGACAGGACATTTTCTTCTGGAATGGATAATAGCACAAGTTGTGCATTTGATATCAGAGACTATAAAATGAGCATGGACCAGTAGTTTGACTCTGCAGAGAAATTTCAGACCACGCCTTGCAAACGTATGCCAATATGTCTCTCTTATTCCCATTCAGGTGATTCTCGAAGATGTCGCCATGCTCCAAATCCAGCCAGACCAGTTCACGTACACCAGTGACCATTTCCCCAAGATCATGCGCTTTGCTGAGAAGCTCCTGGCTGAGGGCAAAGCCTACGTGGACGACACCCCCCCAGAGCAAATGAAACAGGAGAGAGAGCAGCGCATCGAGTCCAAGTGTCGTAACAACAGTGCGTCTGCCAAATCACATTTTGATGAGAATATTAACTGACAACCACTACAACATTTTTTTGATCTTAGTTGTTGCAGTCACTGTTTGCATGAACATCTTAGTGTGATTGATGGCTTCATATGTGCCTCTCAGCACTGTGATGTATCTGCTGCCATACTGACGCCTGATATACTGGCCAGTATTTGGATATTTGAATATGTATCATTGTGCCCTTCAACTTATCTCCTCTTTATCTTCCTTCTCACAGCGGTGGAGCAGAACTTGAAGATGTGGGAAGAGATGAAGGCGGGAACAGAGTTTGGTCAGACCTGCTGCATGAGAGCAAAGGTGGACATGGCCTCTAACAATGGCTGCATGAGAGACCCCACCATTTATAGATGCAAGAACACTCCACATCCCCGCACTGGGGACACCTTCAAGTAAGATGATTTAGCCTCAGGAAGCCTCAGGAGGCAACACATCATTCTTGAACATGCACTGCGTCAGATTTTAGCTTTTATCACAATTCTTCCGGATAATTACCCATTTGACACACACTCATTCGGGGTGTCCTCTCCCTGTTTTGCTGATATTGCTGTGACTCCCTCCCTCTCTCAAACAGGGTTTACCCAACGTACGACTTTGCCTGTCCCATTGTGGACAGTGTAGAGGGTGTGACCCACTGCCTGAGGACCACCGAGTACCACGACCGCGATGTTCAGTTCTACTGGTTCATCGACGCCCTGAATCTCAGAAAGCCATACATTTGGGAGTATGCTCGCCTTAACCTCAACAACACGGTGCTTTCCAAGAGGAAGCTCACCTGGTTTGTTGACCAGGGATTCGTGGACGGATGGTGAGTCTGATTGGGTTCATTGGCATGTTTACCAACATAGCAGATGTATGCAATAACACAGGAACACGTAATATAATTATTATTCCTCTCCTCTTGCTTCTGTCTTCAATCTTGCACCTGACTTGATCCTGCAGGGATGATCCACGTTTCCCCACAGTCAGAGGGGTCCTGAGGAGAGGCATGACTGTGGAGGGCCTGAAACAGTTTATAGCAGCTCAGGTAGGCTCCCAAACTGGTCCTGGTTCAAACAGGATGGCACCACTGTGTGGGTGTGCAGATGATCAGATGTCCCAATCAATCTGTAGCCCCAAATTATATGTGCAATTGGAACTGAGCCTGTGTAACAAAGTCAACATTTGAGCTTTGCTTACTCAATATTGACAAAAATGCTATATATTCCTTTATTGTACACAACTTCCTCTGTTTTGTCCAGGGTGGATCCAGGTCAGTGGTGAATATGGAGTGGGACAAAATCTGGGCCTTCAATAAGAAGGTATGTCTGATGTTTTGCAAGGTTACATTTTGGTCTTAGTTTTTTTTTTCACTTTAGACACATTGCTTGCATGGGTCATGCAACTGGCAGAATGTTCCAGCTGAAAGAATTGAAAACATCCTCGTCCGCTCTATCTCTCCAAAACCAATTGTGAACACAAACTGTGCAAACTTGGTGATGATGGGGGAAAAAAGAGCAGGCGTGATTTTGGCTACACAAAGAAAATGCCATTTCACTTTTTATTTCCCCTGTGATTCATTTACTTGTTGTACCAGTTTCACTAGTCCCAGCAACTTGGCTGAGAATTGGAAGTCAAAGAGAATTTATAACTCACACTAAGCTATGCTTTGACTACCAATCGCACTGTATACTTAATTGAAAAACAATTGCATTACCAGTAATAACACCATAATGAAAAGGGTGGATTTGAAATGACTTGCTGCCCATAGCTCCTGATTGCATGTATTTTAATGTGATTCATTTTAATTAGACAAAGCACGCACAGTCGATAGCAGCAATTTTATCCACAATGTGGTTGCATGACATTTTCCAGTCTGATCATTCCAGCCTCATTTCCTCGCATGGCATGTCTACATATTGTTTGTTTTAATCAAGATGTTTTCAGTTAAAACCTCAGCCTCTGCATTATTTCTCCTCCCTCGTTAACTCTGGGGGCTCATGAACCCATAGAATCATTTGTTTAGTAACAAAACCAGCTGCCTTCTCATCAGTGTTCTGTTTGTACGCATTTTTGTTTTTTGCCATCCTCATCAGCATCGTTTCTTCTGTGATTTTCCCTGCTGGCTCTTTGGTGTTTCATCTAAAAGTCAGAAAAGATGTGAATGAAGAACTTTGCCCAATCAATACGTGGCACTTGTGTATTTAAGATTTGGCTGCATCGTTAGATTTGATGCTGAAATGGATGTGGACTTATATTATTAAGAATAAAAGACTTCCATTTACATCCACCTGCCAGTTCAAGTGGAAAGAGAAAAGACTTTTTCAAGAAAAAAAACTTAAATACTCAACTCACTTTCTTCATCTACAATATGAAAACGATGTGCAGAGTTTGTACTTGAGTTGAAGGTGTCACTCACATTACACGGCAAAAGGTGACAAACAAGGTTTCATGGAGTTTGGAGCAAACATTGCTCTTTGAAACAAGAATACACTGACTGGTATAAGCAGTAGCATGAGGAGAAAGTGTGACAGTGATCCATCCTTTGTAAATGTGTCTCCCCCCTTTTTCCTCTCTCCTCCGTAAACTGACATTAAACAGCATCTCACTGTTCTATTTCCAAGCTGCCAGTTAGCTGTCTAAAGGTACTCCCATAGATCCTCTTCCTCCTCCTCCTCCTCCTCATCCTCACCTTGTCCGCCCCACATCTCTCCATTCAAGCCTGGTTTACCATCTTGCAAGCTGTTTGACGGCATCACTGTTTTACCAGCCAAACCCGCACACACACACGCAATGTGGGCACAGGCACCTGGTTTGATATCAGGTGGCTGAAATTGGTAGTTAAGTATGTGCAGGCAGGCACAGGTCCATCATTCAGCTCTCATGCTCGCCGATTTAATCACAGTTGATGAATTGATCTCGAACTTTGGGATGAGATAAATGGTATTTTCAGGACCTGTCGGAGAGAGAGTGAAACGGCTTAGTAAATTTTTTTTTTTCGTATACTTGCTGGAATATGATCAAAGCAGCTGACGTCTATTAACCTAGCCATAATGAATTGTTTGGAGGAAAGTGAACGGCTTGGTGGATGGACAGCTGTGCAGCTTCCATCTTTTTGCAGAGGCCCATGTGCAGCCAAGTGTCTCTGAGACAACACCCCACAGAGCAAAGCTCTCAAAGGTCAATGCTTTTGTCAGTCAACATTGAGTACAAGTTGGAAGTTCTCGCCTTTCATTTATAGCATTTACTGTCTGTTGTGTGTTATTCCGCAATCTCATCTCATTGACCAGGCCTTCATAATCCCTATATCACTGCAACCTTTGTATGAAGCTTTGGTTTCAGAGTTTTCGAAGTCTCAGACTGAGATAATTTTTCAAAGCTGTAACATATCATTGCCTTTTTGTGTTCTTCGTGAAAGTGTGTGGAAACGAAGCCAAATGCTTTTCAAACTTTGGTGTACTGCAAGCACACGATGTAGTGAGCCAGTGGGGGCTCAGACTCGGTCTGGCTGGTAAAGCAGTGACCATGTGTCTCTTCAGTTACAAATTTTGCTTTCTCCCTCACCTGCTTAATTCCCTTCTTTTGAGTTTTCTCAACTGCATTGACAATGACTCAAAATAGAACAATATCTGTGAGGGATTTATCTTTTTTTTTCTGCAGCACAGTCTCCTTTGCCTCTCATTTCTCTGCATTCTGCATGCAAATCTGTGCGACATAGCGCTTATGTGCAGCCGTGTCTAACGATGCTCTTATTTGTGTTTGTGTGTCTGTCTTCTTCAGGTTATTGACCCAGTGGCCCCCAGATACACGGCACTCTCCAGCTCCTATGTGGTTCCTGTTACCGTCTCAGAGGCTGCAGAGGAGATGAAGGAGGTTGCAAAACATCCAAAGGTCAGGGTCTGTCTTTATATCAGAATCTGCAATACCTTCTTTATCTTAAACCTTTTACTGTCTTTCTGCCTTATTCGCAATGACTTTGTCAAACGATTAATTAAAAACATTTAACCGTGAAGGTCAGCCAATGGGTGTGTTGCTCCAGATGTGTGTTTCTCTGTTTTTTCCCACCCAGAATGCAGACGTGGGAATGAAGCAGGTGTGGTATGGGCCGCGGGTTCTGGTTGAAGGGGCTGATGCTGAAACGTTCTCTGAGGGTGAGACGGTCACCTTCATCAACTGGGGAAACCTCATCATCACCAAGATCAGCAAGTGCGTTTCACCCCTTCATACGTGCTGCATCTCAGCGCTTTGTGCGTCTGACGACAAAATGTCTCTGTCCTCACACTTGTCATCGCGCAGGGACGCTGATGGAAAGGTTTTGTCCATGGAGGCTAAACTGAACCTGGAGAACACAGACTACAAGAAGACCACAAAGATCACGTGGCTTGCTGACACCTCCAGCGCCCCCATGCTACCCACCATCTGCGTCACTTATCATCCCCTCATCTCCAAAGCCGTCCTCACCAAGGATGATGATTTTAAAGAGTACATCAATACAAATAGCAAGGTCTGTGTTTATTTTTCACATTTGTGTCAGTTCATTCTTCACAATTTCTGTAGGCAACCTTTGTCTGAGTCTCTGTGTCTCTCTGTGTGCTCCAGCTGGAGGAGAAGATGCTCGGAGATCCCTGTCTGAAGAGCCTGAAGAAAGGAGACATCATCCAGCTTCAGAGACGGGGCTTCTACATTTGTGACCAGCCCTATGAACCCGTCAGGTGAGGCCGTGAAGGCAGACCACCTCCGCACCTTTCTCCCTTTTGGTTCTGTTTCTATGTGGTCCGGCTGTGCCGCACCTCATCTTTGTTCCTCTCTGCAGTCCTAACAGCTGTAAGGAGAGCCCTTGTGTTCTGCTTTATATTCCCGACGGCCACACCAAGGAGATGCCAACCACGGGATCGAAGGACAAAGCCAAGAGCCAGCCCACTAACAACACAGTGAGTGGTTCTGTTCCACATCTCTGCTTCTCACTCTGTCCGTCTCATGCAGGGCTCAGCCAGTCCAACCTGTTCTGAGATGTTGATTGCAGCTACTGGAGTTTTAAGATTCCTCTAATGCTCCATCATATCACTGTAACTCAGAGCTAAGCTAAGAATGGTTTCTGAAACTATAGATCATAGCTGTCAAACTCAAGGCCCGCAGGCCAAATGTGGCCCGCTACATCGTTTTATATGGCCCGCAAGCACTTGAATGATTGTATTCATTTACCACAGATGGTAAGTTCAAGGCCCGCGGGCCAAATGCAGCCTGCTGCGTCATTGTATGTGGCCCACAAGTGCTTGAGTAACTTTCAATTAGTCTCTTTTATGTGTCCTTCATTTGCCCACAAACTACATCCCCCAAAATGCATGTGGGTCATGTTACTGGTTAGGTGACGGCAACTGTGCCCTGACTAAATACACACTTTGGGAAATGTCAAATTGTCAAAAAACACCAATGTGGACCAAGTGAGGAAACCAGCTTGTTGACTTGTTGAATTATTGTTAACTGATGATTGTTGATCAATTTCTGTTTTTTCCTGATAAAATACAGGGATCTTTGACTTGGAAAAAAAAGACCTGACATATTTTTATTCAAATGCTACGAGAATATTTGTAAGATTTTGAAAAAAGTAAAAAATTGTTAATATTAGATACTTCTAAATGAGTATTTACATCTTACATTAAATTATATTACATCTCCTTAATAATTGTCATTTGCATCTGGCCCCTTGAGGGCCACCGTCATGCCGATGTGGCCCTCGGTGAAAATGACCCCGACACCCCTGCTATAGATGAATGTCAGATGTGTGGAAAAACAAGTCAATTTACAGTAGTTGTCCATTCTAAATACAGTTTACCTCTTCTGTCAGTCTGCCTCCAAAGTTAAGGCTACCTCAATGCCAGCCGCTGCCTCTGCACCAGCCTCTGCCCCAGCTTCTGCCCCCACTGGAGATATGTTCAACCTCGTGGTAGCTCAGGCAGATGCTGTCCGCCAGCTGAAAGCTGCCAAAGCCTCCAAAGAAGAAGTGGATGGGGCTGTGCGGCTGCTGCTCTCCCTGAAGGTATGACAGACGAAGCAAATACTGTTTTAAACATCTTACCTGTGTACAATTTCAAATTATTCCGTGCATCTCTGCAGGCTCAGTTTAAGGAACTCACAGGCCAGGAGTATAAGCCGGGCATGGCCCCTCCCACCTCTGCCCCTGTCGCTCCAGCTGCCCCTGCTGCTCCAGCTGCTTCCGCTCCATCATCTAATGCTGACCCCTGCCCCTACACTAATGTGGCTCAGCAAGGAGAAGTTGTACGGAAACTCAAGGCGGAGAAGGCACCAAAGGTATGGCCTCTTGTGTCAGCCTGCCGATCCTGCTCTCCACCGTGTCTACATCCGTTTTCCATCCCGTTGTTTGCGTGAAGTCTGTCGCCCATTTCTCGCTCACGAGTTTGCCTGCCGAAGACATATTGTCCACAAACACTGGTAGATGTCAGTTGTTGTGTCTTTCCCCGCTCCCCACCTCTGTGTAGTGAATTTGCTAGTCGTGTTCCCACTTAACTGAGCTGAAGAAATTTTGTCAATGACACCAGGACCAGATCGATGAAGCAGTGAAGAAGCTCCTCGCTCTCAAGGCGGAATTTAAAAAGCTGACGGGTCAGGATTACAAACCCGGGATGGTCCCACCCGCAGTCACCTCCCCTGCCTCTGCGCTTTCTACGAATTCCCCCTCCACTTCTTCTCCTTCTTCCTCGTGCACTTCTGCTCTGGGCCTGTATGAACGTGTTGCACAACAGGGTGATGTTGTGAGGAAACTGAAGTCTGTGAAAGCCCCCAAGGTATTGAAAAGCAGTAGAGAGATGTCGAGTCCAGAGATATGCATGTTGGAGTACTTTGCATCTAAGTTGATATCTAGAAACTTAGTTAGAGAAGCATGATAGAATAGTGTGCTTGCCCCTTGTCAATCAACAACCAGCTCCTGCAGTGATTGACCTTGCGAGGAGGAAGATTTGAGATATTGCATGTGTAATTGTAATGGTTGCTCACTTTCCACAAATAATTTGTGCTGAGGGTTTTGGCGATAACCGAGAAATCTTGACCTTTCAATGGTACTCCTGAGATATGATGCTATTGTTCATTCTGTTGTGCTCCAAACAAGAACTGACTTAATTTACAATGCTTAACAAATGGTGCATGAAATGAACACGGTTTCTCAATAACCTCAAAGAACAATTTAATGAGGGAGTCATGTAATTATCATTAAGTTATACTCCTCCTTCTATACGCTTCTCTGTAGGAGCAGGTGGATGTAGCAGTGAAAGAACTGCTCACTCTGAAGGCAGAGTACAAACAGGCGACAGGTCAGGAGTACAAGCCTGGGGCAGCGCCAGTTCAGGCCGCCCCTGCTCCAGTTCAGGACAGCCCCATCCCAGCACTCTCTGCTGCCGCTCTGTACGAGAAGGTCCGAGAGCAGGGGGAAGTGGTGCGGAAACTCAAGACTGAAAAAGCAAGCAAAGTAAGAATCTCTTGGTCTCCTCTCTTGATTCTTTTGGCTCTGACCTAACAGTCGTTTTCAATCCACTGATGGCCAGCCATTTTGCTGATACTAGAACTCTTTCATTATTCGCACTTCAGTATTTTACTGTCTCCTTGCTTATCCGTCAGGATCAGGTAGATGCCGCAGTGAAGCAGTTGTTGAATCTGAAGGGAGAGTACAAGACGCAGACTGGACAAGACTACAAACCACCTGCTCCAGGACCCACAAGCCCTGTTCCAGCACCCACAAGCCCTGCTCCAGCACCCACAAGCCCTGCTCCAGCACCCACAAGCCCTGCTCCGACCCAGACGGCTTCCACCCAGCAGGCCAAGGACCTGTTCTCAAAGGTTGCCCAACAGGGGGATCTGGTGAGAAAGCTGAAATCTGAGAAGGCACCTAAGGTGAGAGCCAATATGTGTGTAGTGAACAATAACAGAATAATATAGATAACGTGGTAAAGTGATACTTTGTTGGTAATGATGTTGGTTACAATGATGTACTGTAAGTATTCATTAGTGCCCAGGTTAACGTTTTATCAAACTTTGTCCTTAAAAACTTTGTTCTTCACTTCAGGATCAGGTGGACGAAGCTGTCAAGTGTTTGTTGGACCTCAAGAACCAGTATAAGATCCAAACTGGTGAAGAGTACAAACCACTGAAGGACGCAGGGGGAGCTGGAGGCGAGGAGAAAATCCGTAAGGAGAGGGAGAACAAGACAGAGAAGCAGGCTGGAGCCGGAGCAGGAAAGAAGGGCAAAGGAGACAAGAGCGGCCCGAACAAGGAGGTCCCTGGAGGGGCGGCAGGGGCAGGAGATGGTCAGGGACCCAAAAAGCAAACAAGGTGAGAGACTGAACAGAAAGAGCAGTGAGGGAAAAGCTGCAAAACTTACGTTGGTCACCTGCAATATTTTTAAGAAAAGTTTGAAAGAAGAGTAAATTTTTCCCTTGAATTTAAATGGAAACTCTGATCATCATTATGACAGTAATCAATAGAGCAATTTACTTTTTGCATCTGGAAACAACAGTTTTCTAATTTGAACCCTCTCTTGTCCCTCTGATTGACTCCTGTTTAAACATTGTGCGTTGAGGTCTTCGCATCAACAGCAATAATGAACCCCAAAGATGGAGCGAGGTCCTGGAGGAAAGCGGGATGATGTAGTTTTCAGACAATAGCAGGAACAGGACAGAGCGGTTTGCTGTGGCTCGCTGGGCTACATTGACCACGTTTAAATCAATATCAAAAGCAGAATCTGAATGTGAGACCACAGACTAATAAAAAGATGAAGCTGAATCATAGATTTCATAGATTTATTACCTATTACCATCTTTAGCAGTATATCACATTTGATAGTAGGTTCTGACAGGGCCTGCTTGTGCACCCCCCACACTTTGAGCAGAGCCACTGGCTTTACATATAGAAACATATGGGGATTTGCGCTCTTGGACCGTGAAGATGGACCATCTGTCTAAACAAAAAAACTAAACAGGGAAATATTTTGTTGTTGGTGTACAGTCCTGGTGAGTTTTCAGCACTGATGTGGTTTTGCATCCGTTTGGTCAATGCTCGTGGTCTGCTGTTGTTGCCAAAAGATGATCTAATGCCTTAACAATAGTGCTGCTTAAGTTATCAAGTATGGTCTCTCGCCTAGAAATAATGTTGGTATGGCAGTGTCTGAACTTTTGAGACACCTCAATTGGTACCCATTGGACACTTAAATGAAACATCTGAAGATTTATATACAGTAAATGATGCAAAAAGTGTAGAGGGGACATTTGGTTCCATGCAATTATAATGATGATCATATGTTCTGCCATGGATGACTATGCAGCTCTATATTTCCTACTGCTCTTCATTTTGTTGCTTTCATAGTTGGTGCTGTGAGTGCAGAGTTGCATGGTTGATGGTTGGATTGGTAATGACTGATCTTCACAGTAAGTGCAATAAGCGCTGAACTTATTGTACTTTGGATGTATGTATTGAACATGTCTAACAAGCTCATCACATCAGCATTTGGTTGTGTTATCTTCTCACCTCACCTGACCGCCACTTTGCACTCTTTTGCACTCTCAGTGTCTGTTGTCTTGAAATAACAAAGTCTGAAGTCAGGAGGGTGCACCTGATGTTAGAGGAAATGTGAGCAGATTTTGTGGAAGTGGTCAGGTAACATAGTGCCACCCAGCTACTGATCCTTTCAGATAATTGAATGGGGGTCTGCATTCATAACTTGAATGTTGTCAGTGTTCAGGCTTGTAGTGTGCTCGGAGAATGAAAAACACAGTGACACGTTGCATCATATCTAATCAAAATGAGGCCAATGATTTCAAGAAATCCTCATCTACATCTATCTGATTGTAGGTTGGGCCTAGAGGCTAAGAAAGAGGAGAACCTTGCCGATTGGTACTCTCAGGTATGAGTTGCTCAGTTACCTACAGCAAATCATTCCTCTGGTAAACGTTACGTCAACTCTCGTAATGTTGCCGTTTCCTTTCAGGTCATCACCAAAGCTGAGATGATTGAGTACTACGATGTCAGCGGCTGCTATGTGTTGCGGCCCTGGTCGTATGCCATTTGGGAGGCAATCAAGGACTTCTTTGACCGCGAAATTAAGAAGCTGGGTGTAGAAAACTGCTACTTCCCCATGTTTGTGTCTCAGGCTGCTTTGGAGAAGGAAAAGTCCCACATTGAAGACTTTGCTCCTGAGGTAAACTTAGCAATCAATGTTCTAACACTCTGTGCTTAGAATGTTTTTGTTAATGCTAGCACAGCTATATTGAGGAGTGAATTGGCTCACACCATGTTAGGACCACAACAATAATGAGATCAGCTTGGATAATGTTGACTATTCGCGTTTCAGTTGTTGGTTTTGTTTTTGCCAGGTTGCATGGGTCACACGGTCTGGAAAGACAGAACTTGCAGAGCCGATTGCTGTCAGACCTACGAGTGAGACAGGTGAGAGCACAGTCCCGTCATCTGGCAGAGCCATTGCACAGATACACACACAGCCCTCTTCCACAAGGGGGCATTATACAGCAAAGGTGTCCATCAGCATCAGGAGTCATTATTTTTCTATGGGTCTAATAACTTGTGGTTCTGTTCTGGTTGGTTCTAGTGATGTACCCAGCCTATGCTAAATGGGTGCAGTCCCACCGAGACCTGCCCATTAAACTCAACCAGTGGTGTAATGTTGTGGTGAGTGTCATCCTCGTAAGACCAAACCTACAGCTCCCAGAATGATCCACAGATGTTCAGTTAATCTTCTCTAACCACGCCTCCCTTCTTTGCTGTCTGTTTGCATAGAGGTGGGAGTTCAAACACCCCCAGCCGTTCCTGAGGACGAGGGAGTTCCTCTGGCAGGAGGGACACACGGCTTTTGCCACCAAAGAGGAGGCTGCCGAGGAGGTAACACACCTGGCAACCCCATGACTGCAAACATTGTGAAACAAAACCACAGATACGCTGTAGTCCTGCTGTTGCAACTTGCCAACAAAAGCTTTGCACTGGAGCCACAGAGGGGAAGAAACATTGATAGCAGAGCTGCATTATTGGATTACTGTACCGTAACTTACTAGACAGTGATTTGTAAAGGATAACATGTCTTGACTTGTGGTTTGGCAGAGTAAAATCTTCTAATTTACTTTAGGGAGAACTGTAAAAAGAATTTAAGGCACACGTGACTTTGTCTGACAGGCACAAACATGATTTTGAATTGTTTGGTGCTTTGTTACTGTACACTGTCTTTGCTTTGTTTGTAGGTGCTGCAGATTCTCGATCTGTATGCCAGGGTGTATGAAGAGCTGATGGCAATCCCAGTGGTGAAGGGCAGGAAGACGGAGAAAGAGAAGTTTGCCGGTGGAGATTACACCACCACTGTGGAAGCCTTCATCTCAGCCAGCGGCCGAGCCATTCAGGTCTGTGTTACACGCAGCACGTATTCCGTGGAGGGCTCAGGGCATCTACTTGATTCTCACACAAGCACCATCTCCACAGGGTGCTACATCCCATCATCTTGGTCAGAACTTCTCCAGGATGTTTGAAATTGTATTTGAGGATCCAAAGCGTCCGGGAGAGAAACAGTTGGCCTTCCAGAACTCCTGGGGGATCACAACCAGGACCATCGGTGTCCTCACCATGGTACACGGAGACAACATGGGACTGGTGCTGCCACCCAGGGTGGCCTGCCTGCAGGTAGGCAGAAATAATCTGTGCATAGTCATATACTGTCCCATATGTATATACAGTATTTACAAATAAAAGACGATGAGTACACAACCTGTTTTGCTCTAATAACTGTGGTATCGCAGAGAGAACCAAATAAACAATCCCATTCATCCCCGTCCTCTCCCAGGTCGTCATCATTCCCTGTGGTATCACAGCCACGCTGCCAGAGCAGGAGAAAGAGGCACTGCTGAGCAAATGTACCAAATACCTCAAGCGGCTGCTGGCGGCTGACATCAGGGCAAAGAGCGACCTGAGAGACAACTACTCGCCAGGGTGGAAGTTCAACCACTGGGAGCTCAAGGTAATAAGTTAATACTTATCTAATAGAAGAAATAAGCAGTATAGTAACTGCTGAAAAGTAGCCCCAACCCTGACTCCCTCCCTTTCAGGGGGTCCCTGTGCGGCTGGAGGTTGGTCCGAAAGATATGATGAACAGTCAGTTTGTGGCAGTGAGGAGAGACACTGGTGAGAAAGTCACGATACCTGAGGAAGAGGCAGAGAAGAGGTTGGCCGCCATGCTGGATGACATCCAGAACAACCTGTACAAGAAGTAAGATTTGTTACACATTTTTATTTGTCTGTGGGTTGGGATAATCTGGCAGTGCACCATAAAAAGACTTTTATTATCATGTCATAGACTGAGTGTTTGCCTTTGTTTATGTTAATTAAGTACCATATATGAAATCAAATGGAACTAGCTAACCTGACCCAACTGAGGAGATAGAAACTTACTAGCTCGGTCATATGAGACAGTCCACATGCACTTTCAGTTGAGGTGTAAATGCGTTGACTTAAAAGTAGAGGGTCATTCTACATTCTCCTTGTTTTCTCCAGGGCCTCAGTTGACCTGCAGACCCACATGGTAACTGCAGACTCAATGGAGCTTTTCCAGAAGGAGCTCGATGACGGCAAGGTAAGCAACACACCCCGAGTCCTACGACAGTGAGAGGAAAAGGAACTAATGACGCATGTGTTTTTCGCCTGGCCGTGCAGATCGTCCAGATCCCGTTTTGTGGAGGAATCGAGTGTGAGGACTGGATCAAGAAAACCACTACCAAGTAGGTCCAGCAGTTAATAAAGAGCCAGTCCCTGACCAGTCTATTCCAGACCGTGATATGGGATTGCGATTGCCTATGTGCTGAGGGTTTGGGGCGGTGTGACTATGGTTGTTATCAGTTTTTTTGGCTTGCTCAAATGGCTTTAATCTCAAACTTATTTGTGCTTGCCTTCACAAGGGACCAGGACCTGGAGCCAGGTGCTCCGTCCATGGGAGCCAAGAGCCTGTGTATTCCCTTCCAACCCCTGAAAACCCTGCAGCCTGGTCAGATGTGCGTCAGTGGCAAGGAGCCTGCCAAATACTACACCCTGTTTGGACGCAGCTACTGAAGACCTGCTCTGCTGAGGGACAAACTCTTAAAATGCTTTTCTATCTTTATTTTCTGTCTACGGTTTCTTGGTCTGCAGGTGTGTGAAGGTGGCAGGGCTTTGGAATTTAAAATGGGAAAGTTATTTTGTATTTTTATATGTGTTGTCATCATTTTGTAACTGAAATCAAGTGAACAGAGTAGAGGACATTTTCTGAAAAACAAAGCAATATGAGTGTTAAATCGTCAGTTGGTCATTTGAAGTCTTTGAACGTAGTCAGTAGATCATGAAAAGAGCTCTGAATTATGACATTACATTTTCCACTATTGAATTCAACTATACATTAATGTAATGGCGGGGTTTAAAGCAGTTTGGCCCTTGAAATGCATCATCACTCATTCATTACATTTTTTTTCCCGAAGAGCTATCTGGTCCAAGTGCCCTTTGCCTGCCAGATGTCCTATATCAAGATATCTGGCCAAACTGTTTGAAAACCTCTGCCAGCACTCAGGCTTGTTGCTGTCTCCATTCTCCTCATTACTGTGGAGTTGCTCATGATGAAGTGCTTCATTGTCGCTCACTCTTCTCCAATCCATCAACAGTGAGTGGCATGCAGCTGTGATAAAGCTGTGTACATGAGTAATAGCCAATAATGTAGCCATCTCTGTCTTTAAACATTAAACCTCCTGTGTCGCAGAAGTTTGAACAGTTGTGTCAACAGTCATTTCAATGAGGAAAGAATGAAGTTGGATCACGCTAGCTCCTGGATCACTGGCATAACAAATCAGTGCTTACGGTGTATTATTCTTTGGGTCACATTAAGATAAATGCCAGACAGTCTGCAGTTGTTCTTGCATCCCAGATCTGATCAGAGGAACAAATTACAGGTGTACGTGTTTCCCTGGCCAATTATGGTGGTGAGGGGCGTGGCAGTCATAACTTGCTGTACAAGAGGCTTTGACAACATACAGAGGCAGCCACAGTGAGGAGTGGCCACCTTCGGTGAGAACAATAGCATTACAAAATATTCTCGCAGCGAAGCCAACAGATTAACTGACAGATGCTGTCATCAGTTATGCAATATAACACAAGTGTAAATGGAGGAACTTAGTAATGACAGGCAAATCAAAAACTTTGCCGCCCTGCACCGGGCGGCAAAGTAAGAATTTCATCGTGCAGGGAAACTTGTTTCTATACTGTGCATATGACAATAAAGCTTTGAATCTGAATCTGAATCTATTAGGGCCAAGGTTGGACTGAAACATAGTTTGTGACGTGTTCATTCAGTGTGTGACAAAGTTGTTTTCTGTCTTAAGTAATGTATGAGAAGTTATTTGTCAAGACTAGCCACAAACACAAGGATCGTGATCGTGTTGTGAAATAAATAGATGCATAGACGGCATACACAGCATTCATATTCAGTTGCAAACACAGTCAATCTGACAGCATGATTTAGCATACCACAAATTTCGAAAGCTTTTGCTACTTTGTGCGCATTAGCAGCATAAACTGATTGTAGGTTTCACACCCAACGATGATTTTCATGTCTCTTATTTTGACGTAGAGGCGGAAGTACGGTGCTCCAAACTTCCGCCTCCCAAATCGTGCCGCTCGAGTCTGACAGTGCAACTCGGACCTCCCGACTCCACTCTGCCAAGATGAGCAACGCAGGCCTTTCGGACGAAGCCGTAGCTGAAGCTTGTAAAGATAAAGACCCAAGAACGAAGGTGAGTCTTTAAGTTTCCGCGCAGTTTTACATGTAGCAAACTGTGACACTCACGGGCTAACGACTCTCCGTCGGGGTCCGCCTAGCTACGCCTAGTTTCACGCACGCTTCATTCCACAGTCTGCAAAGTAGAATGTGAACTATCCAAAAATTGCGTGACAGTAATTATAGAGGCAGATTTCAAGGCAGATTCCGCATTTGAAAATCCTAGCCCAGAGCCGCAGTTGAACTTAACGTCACGGGTTCAAGTGTTGGAATTCGGTCGTCTGAATCAGAACCTGACACGTTCAGTCTCGTTATCGCTCCGCAGAGGCAAGCAAGACGCCGCTGTGTCGCTCAGCAGAACACATTTGTGGTGTCAGTGCAAAGTTAATCTTCGAGTTCTCGCTGGCGGAGGACAGTGGTAGTTTGTGTTTGATATTCTTCATTCTCATTTTCGCTGAAAAGTGCCGATTTCGAGTGATAAGTTAGACAGGCAACGTTTTCCCACCTGCGTTGCGACAGGTAGGCGGCACTCTCAGGTGTCGGTTGCCGACTACAGAAAATGACGTCACCCCCTAAATCACATGACTAGAACTTCCACACACCATATGTGTAACTCAGGTGTGACGGTGGCCCTGGACCTGCGTATTCAGATTGTGAATACGCAGGTCCAGGGCAGGTCTGCGTACACAGAGCATAGAGTAAAAGAGCAAAAGATCCTCCTCAGCGTGAGGCTTTCCACAAGTCTGTGTTGGTTAGCACTGCAGTCAAATGTAATTGACATGGAGTTGATGACTGTGTCATAAATCCATCAAAGGTCAAAGTGTGTGCAAATGTAACCTGAGCTCATTGCACACCATGAAATGTGATGCAGGTTCAGCCTCTGGTCTGGTTCAAATGGGTCATTAGATCACTAGACCTTTATGCAAATCATCCCATTCCATGGCTTTGGTCGATCATAACTGCATTATGTCACCGCAGGGGGCTACAAGAGCTGCTGAGTCATTGGAGGATGTATTAAACACTTGAGTGAAGTCTGTTTGCACCCTGAGGATTTAACATCATCTAGCACAGCCATTTCCCTCTCCAAATGTACTGTTTTGGTCCTCTTTGATACTATTTCTGTCCTGCTGTAACGCCCATTCTACATTTTTCACTCCCATGTGTAGTGTGAGAGGCTAGGCTGTACTTTGGATCCTCTCCAGTTTTTCCTCATTGTTAATATGCCAGGAATGTATATACTCTCTGTCCAAAAATATGTGGATGCTTATCCCAAATATTGCTGCCAGGTATTTCAGCTCCACTCTGAACAAAATGAAATGAAAACAATCCAATTTGTTTAACAGCTGGGACAACAAAATATTCACACGTGCTCATACAGTTGCCTCCATCTCCTAGAATGCTGTTGTCATTGAACATAAAGACGGTGCAGCAGAATTTTGATCCTTAATAGCTTTTGAGTCTACGGTATATTCAGTTGATCCTTAATTGTGTGGATTGGTTGAGAATGTGTCCTTTTTGATATTTTTTGCTTAAATACACCAATAGATGCAGAGAAAGGATGTACCTCTTGCCTGTCATCATCTTGAGTGTACAGCAATCGACTTGCATTTGCCGAGTTGCCACAAGGATGAGTGTGTGTATAGTGTTTTTTTTTTTTCTTTTTTCCTCTTTTTTTTTGAGGGTTTATAGTGGCTGCAGCCGTCTGATAGGGACACACTGGGGGAAAGACACAAAGGAAGGAACTACGTGAGAGGAAGGAAGACAACAGGAGAGAGGATGCTGCTTTATTGTCTCACACACACACACATAATGCACACAAATACACACATGATATGGGCACTCGTAGGGCATTTGGAGAAAGTTGCCCCCATTTTTTTTTTTTTTATTATTGTTTTGACATTGTGTGTTTGAAATATCTTAAAGCCCATTATAAATGCAACTCTTATAATCATTTGCCAATGGTGAATGACAAAGTGAGTAAAATGTACAGAAGCCCTGTGGCAACTCTAAACAGCCTGCTGCTAAGAGGCTGTGTCCCAAAAATGTCGTTTTTCGGCTTTTCAAATATGTGTGTCTAAATCCTTTGGTTCAGTTGGCTTCATCTTTGTTCCCTCAGGACTTCATGATGCAGCAGACGATGCTGCGGGTGAAGGATCCAGTGAAATCCTTGGAATTCTACACTAAAATCCTTGGAATGACGTGAGTGACAAAATCAACAATTCCACAGTGTGAAAGCGTGTCAGAGTGTGAAAGCTGTGTGCGCGCGCCTGTCCAACAAACTATGGGTCACGGTACATGTAATCTGCCCGTGAATACTCACATGTTCTGCCAGCTTACTGTACATTCCTCACGCTGGTTGTTGTTGGCTTACCCCTCAGGCTCCTACAGAAGTTCGACTTCCCCGCCATGCGATTTTCACTCTTTTTCCTGGGCTACGAGGATAAGGCGGAAATTCCCCAAGATGTGACGGAGAGGACGTGCTGGACCTTCTCCAGACGGGCCACCATCGAGCTCACTCAGTAAGAAGCCACCGAGTGTGATGAATTATGAGTTCGTCAGTGCTTTGAAGAAGAAACACACTTTATTCTTCTTCTGAAGGGGAAATTCACAAGTCCCCCTGTTGTCAGCGGGAGGAAAGAATTCAAACTGCAAGTGTAAATATTTTTCTGATTTGCTCGACAACTCATTCCCGTCTCGCCTTTTAGTAACTGGGGCTCCGAGACTGATGACAGCCAGTCTTATCACAATGGAAACTCAGATCCTCGAGGATTTGGTGAGTGATCCTGTTGTTTCAAATTACTCACTTCTCACCAAGCAAATAGTTCTCCCCGCAAGTAGCTTTATTTTTCCACCAGAGGATGTTCTTCCACGTGTCTACCTTTTGCTTCTCTAACTGATGAAAGGATTAAGTGTGTGTCGTTTTGGCAGCAAGTGTGTTTGTGTGAAGGGGATTGTGACTTCATAGATCTAGTCGCGTCTAAGAGGTTGTATCCTGGAGCCTTAAGTGTTGTTTTTTCTCCTTTTGTCTGGGACAGGACACATCGGAATCGCGGTGCCTGACGTGTACAAAGCCTGTAAATTGTTTGAAGAACAGGGTGTCACATTTGTGAAGAAGCCAGATGACGGTAAGTCATGTGATGAAGGCAACAAAGTCTCTGTGTGTGATATGTATTGCATATTTCCACGGCACGTCATGACATCTACCCTCCTCTCCTTCTCCAAATAGGTAAAATGAAGGGTTTGGCCTTCATTCAGGACCCCGACGGTTACTGGATCGAGATCTTGAGTCCCAACAACATGGTTTCCATCACTTCTTAAAGAGAGAGACAGGCCGCTGCAATGCATGCTGGGTAGCTGCAGCTATTTTGGGAGAGCAGAATTTTCAGAGTTGGCCAAGAGCTTAAAAACGTGAACTGCAGAGGGAAAGGCTTGGGGGAGGACAGTCGGGGATCGCTCACCCGGAGCCAGCTGCCGCGACCTCATTGGACAGACTGACATTGGACGATGGACACGCGAGCGCGATAGATAACGGAGTCACTGCTATAGGTCGCAACTTGTTGTAGCTTACGATGGATCACCGCTAGTTGTGTGATGACAAAATAACATGGCGCTCAAAATAAAAAGATGTGTCCGTATAGTTCTAAGCCCAAAGTGTGGAGGACTCGTCACTGAGGGGAGAGGGTCGTGACTCAAATGTCAAAAACATGGGGAGTTGAGTAACATAGCAAAACAGACGCAAAACCAGTGTTGTTTGTAGCTTCAAATTGTATTTGAAATATATGAAATGGTCTCTTAAACACAAAAAGCACAGAAGCCTCATTCAAGTTGAGATGGAACGTCTCCAATGTGACTGGGATGCTCTGGGGGTTCTGGGGTGGTTTGGACAGACATGTCTGCTGTCTTCACCTGGACCGGGCTGGGCACCGTTGGCCGGGTGCTGTGACTGGGAGAGGTGGAGATGTCGTCCTCGGACGTTCCCTTGAGGGTGTTGACGGTCTGTCTGTTGCTGGACGAGAAGGGTTGGCTGGAGGAGCGCGACCAGGTGGAGGCTCCAGATGTGGTTTGCTCGCTGTGGTCGGTCTTCTCCTCCTGATTTTTCTTCAGCTTGTGCCGCAGCGCCGTGTTGTGCAGCTTCAAGCCTTTGATTTCCGCTCTCAGCTCCCTGCTTTTCTGCTGGCACAGCCACAGGCTCTTGGCCGCTTCGGCCGGTCTCCTCATCAGCATTTGGTTCAGCTTCTTGATCTCTTTCTCCATGTCCTGGATCAGGACGTCCTTGTCCCTGATCTCCTTGTTCTGCACGGACAGCTGCATGAACAGCTCGTGTTTCTTCCTCTTTGGGTCCATGGCCTTGATCAGCTGCAGCGTGCCCAGCTTGATGTCCTTGAATCTGTACTTCCCTTCCTTGGTGCCGCACTCGGGGCTGGGGGTGATGGTCTTCTCAACGCCGGCCTTCACCAGCTGCAGCTGTTGCCAGGCGATAAACTGCACCTGACTCTCGCTGCAGCGCTTCTTGTCCAGGATGTCGCTCTGCATCTGCTTGATTAGCGCCTTCTGCCTCTTGTTGCTGATCAGATGCATCTCGGTTCGCCTCTGCAGCTTCTCTTTGTAGTTCTGGAGCTCCTTGGTGATGCCCGTCTTCTCCTCCCTCAGGTCCTGCATGTTCTTGAGCAGATTGACCTCTTGCTCCAGATGTAGCATGTGCGTGTCGGCTAGCTGATGCTTCAGCGCCTCCATCTTGGAGTTGACCTGCTGGAGCTCCACCGTCTTCTGGTGCAGCTCTTTCTCCTGCCGATGCAGCTCCAGCTTCTGGATGCGGTCGATGTTGGCCTTCTCGGACAGCTCGCCTTTGGCCACGGCCAGCTCGTCGATGGTCTGCACCAGCTGGGCCTCCAGTTCCTTCTGGAAGTTGAAGCTGGACTCCAGCTGGCTGCTGCGCCTGTTTAGCATTGAGCTGGTTTCCCTCAGCTGCTTCCTGGTCTCGTCCAACTTCCCCTGGGTGTTGGCCAAACACTGGACGATGGCCGCCTGCTTTTCGAGGAACTTCTCATTTTTCTCGATGAGCTTGTCGTTGAGGAATTCTATCTTGATTTGCTTGGCGTCCATCTGCATCTTGGTGTCCATGATGAGTCCCTTCATGAGGCCCTTATTGAAGGTAGCGTCGGCCACCTCCAGCCTCTGCGCGTTGAGCATCCTCTCCGACTGGATGCCCCTCTTCTTATACTCCTCCGCCTCTTTCTTATTTTCATCTTTTTCCACCAGGATAAGGTCCACGGACTCCCTGAGGACGGACGTTTTGTTCCAGAGGACGGTGTATTTTCTTTTGGCGTCCCTCTGGACCGTGTTCAGCGTCTCCTCAGACTCCTCCTTGAACTTTTTGTACTCCTCTTTCAGGTCCTTGTTCTGAATTTCCTGCTGGCTCAGACACTGTTTCTGCTCACTCATCACCTTGTTGAGGGACTTGTTGTGGAGGGATTCTCGATGCAGTTTGAGCTTCACGTCGTCCAGCTCGTGTATGGTCTCCAGCTTCCCCACCTTGCTCTCCGACAGGTGTTTGTGCAGCCTGGAAATGTCGTCCTTGAATCTGTCGGCCTGGGCCGCCCGAGCCTCCTTCTGACTCTCCAGCATCTTCACCTGTGCCTGCACGTGTCTGGTCGTCCTTCTCTCCTCCTGTAACTCCTTCTCCAGCTGCCTCGTCGTCTTGTCCATCATTTTCATCTCCTCTTTGTTGGCCTCCAGCTGCATCGTGGAGTCTTTTTTGAACGCCCTCAGTTCCTCCACCTCAAATTTGAGTTTCTGCTCCTGCATGGCCAGCGCCCTGAAGTTCTCCAGCTTAGTTTGGAGTTCCCGCACGTCTTGGTTCAGCCTTCTTTTTTGGCTTTCGGCGTTTCTCCTCTCACGAATGAAGTTGGCATTTGCAGCCTCGAGCTCGAGCTCCAGGTTGAAGATCTTGATCTCTTTGATTTTGTCGTCCTTGGCCTTCTCCATTTGCGTGTTGAGGTTGCTGCTGGTGGCCTGCTTTAGTCGCTCCTTCAGGTTGGACACCATGACCTTGTTATCCTGGCAGGTGCAGCTCTCCCTCAGCCTCAGCTCCCTCTGGAGCGTCACCCTGAGCTTGTCAATCAGTTGCTGCTTGCTCAGGTTCTTGTAGGGACACGTGTTGTTTACTTTGACGCTCTTTGGCGCCATTTTGATGTTTATTTCCGCTCAGCTGAGAGACTTCACTTTCACATTTGTCATCTGAGGACCTGAAACAGACCCCAGGACCGCAGACAGTCCCTGACCCAGCTGCGAGGCCAGAACGTGAGTGTACCCCAGCAGCTCTCCAAGGAGGTGCGAAGAGGAGATGGATGGGACGTCTGAACCCTCAGGTCCTTGGGCTGCTCATATACACGCAAAACAAATGCCCCATGACCACATAACCGCCAACTTTTCATGATGTCATCTGGTGATAGTATTTAAAGGCCGACACTCTATGACATCATAGGTCCAAAATTCTACAACCAACCTACCACAATGAAAACTACTTTTTTATCTCTGAGTTTAGACAGAACTTTTTTTCTTTTTTTTTCTTTCTTTTTTTTTGTCCAGTAGCCTAAACGACAATATTTTATTAGACGTTGGAAACACTCTTATTGACAGATGCTTCATGTAATTAAATTTCCTTTGATCCTTGAAAGATTCCCCAGTCACACAAAGAAAAGTTTTACTCTGGTTGACAAAAGAAAAATTTGCTCTTATTGCAGTAAGATGCCATTGTCAAGGTCAAGAGGGACGTTGTATGTTAGAGTGTCACGGTATGAAGGTGAAACTGACTGAAACAAACATCTACACACTGCATCTTGCTGATCATTTTCACAAGAGCAATGGTGTGTAAACAAAAAAAAAATCAGACGCGCTGCCCCGTGTGTCGTCGCACACAATGAACACCGCTGCACCACCCGAAACGTCAGTGTGCGTTTGCAGGTGTGGCAGCCACCAGAGGGCGGTACAGAGCCATAACAGGGAAACGTGTTTTTTTTTGTTTTTTTTTGCCAGCGGCATTATTTTACATCGGGTGGAAGGTGGTGGAGAATCATATGTACTTAGCCACTATTTCAATGCAGAATATAAGTTAATTCCCTTTTGAAAATGGCAACTCATTGTGATCAATAACATGAAGACTGTAGGTTGGAAGGCACTATTGATCCATTGATCCAGGACATTGAATGAATGTGTATATTGTGTTGCGTGCATAACATTATTTCATTAACCGTATCCACACCATTTTCAGATATTTACCTTTAGAGTCCGTGCAGCCTGAGATGTGTCTGAAAAACAACATGGAGGTGAGCGATGGCTGCCTTTGTACATATTGCTGTAATTTTGCCTCATAGCAGTGAAGGATGTTCCCTGCGGGCCGCTGAGGTGAGACACCACACAGGAGGAGGACGCCAACAGATGGGACGGACACGCCGAGCCAGACCCTCGCAGGAGCAGAGGCCAAAAATCTGTTCGGGAACCTTCAAAATAAAGCGCGCACCGGTGCACCCTGCAGACTGACCTGTGCGACCACAAATGACGGTAGCACGCAAAACCAGAGCTCATGTTGTTGCCCCTCGTGTAAAACAGCAGGAGACGCTGTGTGGAGTCGCACCACCTTCACCCATCTGCCCCCGGAGACCCCCCACAGGGCTATAGGGGGCTGAACACCTGTTTCAGAGCAGGTCCACCCAAAGAAAAAAAAGAGAGAAGAGAAAAACAGGATGATCAGCCTGTGACTGTGGAGCAGAATGCGGTGGCAGCGAGCACTTAGTCAGAGGAGATAATCACCCACATTTACTCCATCAGCTCGTTAAATACATCTTTACAGGAAACGCTCCTCTGCGTCGCCGCTTCCTGCTCCTCTCGTGTCAGATGACTGAACGCTCTGCAGTTCGGAGGCCGGTAGTGTTTCTTTTATCGCTCCCTAAATGCCAGATAGGTGTTCAATATTTATGTCAGTTGCGTGGCCGCTGAGTGCGTCTTTGACGTTGTCTCAGGCTCCTCGGGAAATGAGGTGAATTTGTGTGGAGGATTTGTGCCTCGGCGGGGAATTTGTCGGTGAGTAAGAAAGTCTCCATACATCCAGTTACCCCAAGTTAATTGTTATAATCTAGTATTCAGCCTCAACACGTGTCCTGTACGGCCATTTTCCCCTCATTTGTTCCAAAACTGGCTCAGCTTTTGTCTTCAGCGACACAGGAAGAGCTGCAGAACAAAGATGGTGATGTATTGTTGGACCAGTGTAGCTCTTGTGTCCATTAGTGATTTGTGTGTTTGTGTGTGTGTGTTAGCAGTGGTGCTGGTATTTATAGCGAGTACAGTGTGGTAAATCAGGATGACAGCAGCCGCTCAAACCCTGTCAATCAAGCATTAATGGATCCATCAGCAGCGCCGTTCCATCAGAAAACATCAATAAGCAGAGAATGTGACGTCACCTGCCTGCAGATGGTCTCTCCCCACGGAAAACCAGGAGCAACCAGCTGGAAACAAAGGGCAGAGACTGAGGAGAAATGGTCCGGTGACGCCATTGATAAATTAATCAGGACTGGAGAGGCGCATCAATCAATCGATGCGACTGAGGAGGAAGAGGAGGAGGAGGAGGAGGACCACCGGTCCGCTCTGACGCGACTTTCTCCCTGTTGCATAAATTCCCCGGATGTGGGTTTATCTACGGATGCTGTGATGAAGAGGTGTCCAAAAATAGTGTCCTGAGTGGTTTCACACCGCATCAGCAGGCCGTGTGGCTTAAATCACACGGGGCGACAGGGAGAGCAATGGCCGCCGCTGCTGCTGAGTCCACACTTCGGCTGATGGATGGCTCGGGCTTCAGATACTATTGAGCTGCTCCTGATAGAAGCTCTGAATGATCTGAGGAGCAGCCGGAGCCAACTACTGTGGACCCCCTGCTTCAGGATCTGGGTCCTAGTTGAGTCCCTGACCTTTTGTTTTGGGATTTTATCCTTTCTGTTCCATTATGTTTGTCTCTGGGCGCCTCTAACCTCGCCTGGCAAAGGGAAAAATTCCCTGAAATTCCAATGTTTGCACAAAAAGAGAAGAGGAGGAATTCGCTGTAGCCTCTAGACACCAAAATGAGAAGGAGCTTCTTCTGAGTTTGGGTCTGACGTAGCTGCTCCGACCTACCGCCAGCTGGGCAAAATGAAGTCCAACAAATGATGCACAGTCAATGAAACTCTCTCTGTGCCTTTGGACCGTATAAATTCCCATCCAGCCCCAGCAGGGATCCGTGCCAGTCATCTCCACCTCTTAAGTGGCCGGATGCTGGCGGCCATCATGTGAAATGGGACGTCTGGGGCGCTCCCAGCGTAGAAACCTCAGGCAGGCTCCATCCAGCCTGCTGCTGCTGCTGCTGCTGCTGCTGCACCGCAGCATCGAGCGGGCCCGGCTGCTGGGGGAGTCCGATTACGGCCGAATCAAAGCCGTGTTGGTATCAAACCGCAGAGTAGCAGCAACGGAGGGACGGCGAGAGGAGCGGGAGGCCGCGCTGCCAGACGGCTTTTCATTAAGCCTGATGCGGCAGAGGACAAAGCCCAGAGCTGCACAGGCGGCCGGTGATGGATGGGTGGAGGCACGCTGGAGGTGCTGCAGGTGCAGTTTTAGATCAGCACAAACATTAGTGCCGTTTTATTCATTAGTTTGATGGTGAGAGAGAGGGAAAGAGAGAGAGAGAGAGAGAGTGTGTGTGTGTGAAGTCACGGTGGGGCTGAGCAGTAATGTAACTGCTCCTGTTGGGGTGAGGACACACACACACACACACACACATCTACCAGACTGAGACTGAACACTGAGGGTGAGATATTCACATTTAAAGCAACATTATCGGGAAAAAAAACATTCACTTGTCTCAACATATTACTCAGAAACAGCAATCACGTGTTTTGTGTTTTCAATCTCTGCTTCTCTATGACGTGGAGATGCAAAAAATAATAATAGATTTTTTTTTTTCGGTTTGGAATTTTTCCATTTGAAATATTTCAATGGAAAATAACTTGGTGACCGTGGAAAATATTGTTTGACAATGGAGCAATCCTCCCTTTCCGAGCTCTAATGTGTCTCTACGCGCTGATAAAAGATGGCGGTCCAATCCTCCTCTTTGACGATGATTGAGCGATAAATCTGACAAAATGATGATGTGCGTGGTTTAAAGGAGAGGAAGAGGAGCAGCGGAGGGGGAGTGGGAGGAGCATCTTCATCGTCATCATCCCCATCATCCTCATCCTCATTACCATCTCCGGCTACACCGGCTGGAGGATCCAGACCAGACGCGGTACCGGCGTCCCTCCGTCCCGACGAACCAAATCGAGTGAGTCCCGGTCCGGTTCGGGTGTTATGTAATCTTCCGGGGGAGGGAGGCGTCACACACACCCGCACGATGATGTAGCGTCCAGTGTGTGTGTGAGAGAGAGAGAGAGAGAGGGAGAGAGAGAGTGTGTGGTGGTGAGGTCGCTGACGGGCTGTGCGTAATGCTGAGTGGACACCAGTGTTGCTGTTGCTGTTTTGCAGCCTAACGGCGCGGAGCCTGAGTCCCGAATCCCGAGTGCCGAGTCCCGAGTCCCCCTCTCGCCGGACCCCGATGCTCCCCGCCGGACCGAACCCGCTGACGTTCGTGCGGACCGGAGCCTGATCGCGAAGGATGCAGGTGAAAAAGCAGATCTGCGCCGAGCGGAGCAGCAGCAGCGACGACCCGGAGCAGGACGACAGCCACAAGAAGACCTCATGCTTCTCCAACATCAAGATCTTCCTGGTGTCCGAATGCGCCCTCATGCTGGCGCAGGGCACCGTGGGCGCTT
>OMPJ01028771.1:0-12523 GCA_900312935.1 Carapus acus
ATAGACGGACAGATGGACAGAGGGACAGACGGAGGGAGGGATGTAAGGATAGATAGATAGATAGATAGAGATAGAGAGATAGATGGATAGATAGATAGATAGATAGATAGATAGATAGATAGATAGATAGATAGATAGATAGATGGAGGGAGGGAGGGAGGGAGGGAGAGAGCGAGAGAGAGACAGACAGACAGACAGACAGATAGATAGATAGATAGATAGATAGATAGATAGATAGATAGATAGATAGATAGATAGATAGATAGATAGACGAAGGGCGAGAGGGATGGGGGAAGAGAGACGGAGGGATGGACGGGCAGACAGACAGATAGATAGATAGATAGATAGATAGACAGACAGATAGATAGACAGATAGACAGATAGACAGACAGACAGATAGATAGATAGATAGATAGATAGATAGATAGATAGATAGATAGATAGATAGATGGATGGAGGGAGGGAGGGATGGAGAGAGGGACAGACGGACGGACGGACGGACGGACGGACGGACGGACAGACAGACAGACAGACAGACAGACAGACAGACAGATAGATAGATAGATAGATAGATAGATAGATAGATAGATAGATAGATAGATAGATGGACGGAGAGAGAAAGAAAGGGAGAGAGGGAGGGACGGACGGACAGACAGACAGACGATGTGCGTGTGTGTGTGTGTGTGTGTGTGTGCGCGCGTGTGTGTGCAAGCGCAAAATCTGAAAACGCAACAAATGGGACAGAGGAAGCGAGAGGTCGAGACAGTGGGCTGGAGATGTGGCCAGAGCAGTAGAAGGGGACAAAGCAGAAGATGGAGATGCAAGGAAAAGAAGGAAGACAGAAGCGAGGGCAGAGGAGGGGCGTCGCTCCGTCGAGGGGGAGAGAAAACGCAGGCGATAAATATTAAAATCACCTTGAGACGCCAATGGAAGCCAAACACCGTTGTACAGATAAAATGTACCATCAATCTCAGAGACGCCGCCGCGTCAACACGAGTGAGGGAGACACCTGCAACGTAAATGTCACTATTTGTCACGCTAATACTCCCCCACCCCTAAACTTCCCCCAACTGGCCCAGACAAACCACCCTCTCTCTAAACGAACAGACACAGTTGAACCCTGATGGCAACCCTGTCCCAACCCCAGACAAACTAATGGAACCAGGACAAATTAATCAAACCAAGTACAGACACAGGGTGAGGTTCGGTGGCATTGCACCAAATCACCACCACACATTGCCCAACGTCTGATCTCACAATGATGGAAAAGCTGCTTGGAGGATGCACCAGATATTTTTTCCCCCAACTACCTCTTTTTCAACAGGTTCTGTGTCATGCGGCTGAGAATTTCAACCATGAATTGAGAAGCGAGGAAGCTGCTTGGCTCTTGGAAAGGTGCCATGATGAAGTTGGGGCAGATTACGGAAATTTGTTGGGCAGAATGGGCGTCCGATGTCTAAGAGCCGCCCCGAGACTCCAAATAGTCTGACCGACTGTGTTGACATAGGGTTAGGGGTCCGCAACCAGTGGCTCTAGAGCCAAATGTGGCTCTTTTGCGCCGCCCTATTGGCTCCCTGAAGTACTAGGGCCTATCTATGAAAATGGAAAAAGGGGCGGGAAAAATCTAAATTAGTTTTTCAGTATGTTTTTTTTGGGTGGAAAAATATGACACAAACATTCTTGAAGTTTTCCAAAGCTGTAAAAAATGTGTGGAATAAATATCAAATTCATTGATAAGGCTTATCTAAGGCTTTTAATTTTTTGCAGCTCCAGACAGATTTGTTTTAATGCTTTATTAGTCCAATGTAGCTCTTTTAACATTTTGGGTTGCCGATCCCTGACATAGGTTAATACTCTATTCATCCATCGATCTAGCAATCCAGGAAATTAAAGCCCCAGCAGCTCTGAGAATGGTACAGAGAGGAAAGTACAGTACAGTGCTTAACAATATCCAGTATCCAATATGCCAATTTATTACATGGCTTGTGTGAATGCTCGGTTCTGATTGGCCGTTATTGGTCACGTGAGCGGTCATAATTTTCATATGAAGACCGCTTGAGTATCAATAACGGACCGCTGCGAAATCAAAGACTCAGAGTTGAACTTCCTGCATTCCTATCAATCCGCCCCAAAGTGTTTAGTTCCACTCTGGATTGTTTACATACCGTTGCCCACGTCACGCTTCCTCATGGAACAAACATGAGCAATTTAAAAATTATTTTCAGCATATTTGGGAAGTATGAAACTTTCCATGCGTGGGTAAGTATAATACGTGTACTTCAAGCTGCGGCGACAAACACACATCGGTAGAAGTGACAGAAGCGCGAATGTAAAAGCAGAGTACCTGTAGCCGTTACGGCACTATTTTCTTGCGAAGACGAAAGTATCGTAGCCTACACTTCTGCAGAAAAATGAGAGTAGCCTTGTTATGAACTATTTCTGACAATTGTATTATTCATTAATGTTTTAAGCCGTGTAATTAGAGCGATAATGCCCTTGTCGTCGGTCATTGTTGCAGATAATCACCTTGAGGTGTCCCCCCCTCTGCTTCGCGTGGGGTGGTGGGGGCACCTCTCGGTGATTATCAAGCAACAATGACCTCCGACGCGTACATTATCCCATACATATACAGAAACCAATCATACCAACACCAGAGGGGGAAAGGAGTGTTGTTGTGTGTTGTGTGTGATGCAATGTGGGAGGCACAGACAGTCCATAGAGATGTGATATCCTGTATTGCAATGCTCTACCGATACTTCCATCATGTCACTTCCAGAGACCCTTATTACAGGTTCATAGCCAAGGGAACAAAAGATTTCTTAAGTCTGTTGGTTCTGCACTTGGGGAGCAGCCGTTCGCTGAACAGGCTCCCCCGGCTGCTGCTAATGACACTGTGCAGAGGTTGGCTAGCATTGCCCATGGTGTCCAGCAGTTCATCCAGGGTTTTCCTGTCCAGGTCCTCCTTGCTGACACAGAGTAATTTGGGTGGTGGGCCGAGTAGAGCGAGACAATTACAAAAAGGATTCAGCAGCAGTTGGCTGCTGCGTCGTCGGGCGCCGTGAGGGCGATTCATTTCGGTGACAAAAGGTGAGACTTGCTGCATAGGTGAGAAGTCTATTGCAAACACTCAGCAGGGGAGAGCAGCGTTGTAGCTTTTCACATTCCCCACGCTAGGAGCACGATTTGAGCCACAGTGGAACCTAACCCTTTGCATTTATTAAAGTACTCGGGTGCAACTTGTCGCTCACACCCACCCAAAAAAAGAAGTAGATACCAAGATCCCTCAGCTACTTAAAGCATTCCAGTCCTCCTGTCGAGGGTTGTGGAGCAGTTCAAATGGATACGGGAACTCACGCCGGGACTGAGACTCATTACTGCACATCAGTGCTCATGTCACAAGGGCGCAGGGCTGCGGTAAACTATCCTTCGTCAACCTGAAATTCAGGCTCATTAAAAGGAACTATTCTTGTCATTTGCCCATTTGCCAGACGGAAAAACACCCCCTAAAAAATCCAGATTCAAGACCATGTCTGCCTTTTTACAGCTGTCGTGCACCGGTGGCGCAAGTACGCCGGCCCTATGAAAAAAAGATGGGCCCGGGGAGGTTTGGACAAAATGTTAGAGGTGTTTATTGCTGGTGGGACCGAATTCTACGCCGTGTCCAGATGCTTCCTCTGCGCTGTGAGGCACACTTTCACTTACACGCACACACACACTTAGAACCTGGCAGACCTTTGGCTCAAGCCCCTGTCTGGTAAATGCCAAGCGGCTAAGTCTCGAGGACCATGGGTTAAATGGAACATTTAGATTCCGACAACGTGATCCGAGACACAGAGCGAGGTATGCCCAGCTCATCCCTTGGTGATGACTTCATCGCCGTCTTTGCTTTGGCCCTAGTTGCCCCTCACGTAGCTACTGATGGTGGTTAGAGATCTTAGACAAAATATGGTGGGGTGTGAAAGCATGAAATGGTAGTCGAATGGTCTAACACGTCAAACTGCGCTAACATAAACTTTGGGCTAGTTTATGACCAATTACGTGCGGTGAGGTTCGTGGCTCGTGAGGTACTGACTTCATCACAGACTTATAAACACATCAACTATAGAGAGTAATTAACTCACCATTTGATTGGCAGCAGTTAATAGGTTATGTTAAGAAATAAATCTGTTGTGCAAAACACATGATGACAGGTGAGGCATGGCCTCTCCTTGCCTCCTCTGACTGCCCGTCACTGTTTATGACATAAATATTGATTTTATGAAACAGTTTGATTTGATTGTTGCATTATGGGAAATCACATGCACTGATTCAGACAATGAGTTTCACGCCAAGAGATGAGCTTCAACTCAGAGGAGCTCACTGAAACGAAAACAAGGCAAAGAGACACACAAAAGGCACGGGAAGCAGTGGATTGAACGATTGGACGTTGAGGTAGACAGTATGTGGACCTCACCCTCTGTGTCCTGGCCGAGACAGGGCGAAAGGATCAGCAGCAGATAAAGCACTCCTGTCACCGCTGTGCCCAGATGTCCAACTCGGGACTGTGGCGAAGGTTCTTTGATGCGAATTCCAGCCATCTTCACCACCACATGCCGCTAAGCACCCACCTGCAGTGAGAAGAGGGTTGAGGTTAGGGTGAGGAACGGGCTACCACAGCGAATGTCACATTTACAAAATGGCAGATGCTCTCAAAATATCTGAGATTATGGTACAGCACAGCAGCGGTCCATAACCACCAGGCTGGGGACAACTGCCTGGCTGGACACCATCTCATGCCAGGCCCCAAAGAAAAATAAATACAACATAAGATGCATTTGTATTCCCGGGTGTTTCATTTAGAAAAGAACATTTTCCTCACTCCTGCATGCAATCCATTTGTCCATGTCCCCTGTTAACTAAAAATACGTAGGCTAAACTTCGATTAGGACTGATTCTGCATTATGGTGGGCTGGAACTGGTATCATAGTAGTGTAATAACTGGAAATATGCATATACAGTATGTAACAATGTAAATGCAAGACAATTCTCAAGCATGAAAGCAGTCCGTGGAACTAAATTGGTTGGGGACAACTGCTGAACATCACACCATAGCATCTAGTCCATAGAAAACAATTGTTAGCTTTAAGAAAACACAGTTGTCACATAGATGGTATGAGGTAGAATTTGAGGGACATTAGCAGGTGCGCAGGAAAGAGATTTGTGTTATGGTCAAAGCCGGTCTGACAGTTTCAAACTCTCAGACGGTTTCAAACTCACAGACGGTTACGGCCGCCACTGCAAGGCATTTGACACTGAGACATTTGAACCCTGAACACGGGGGTCACCGACAGGATGCGCCAGCACCTCATTTGACCTTTACAACCTCCATCACGGTTTGAATGCCACCTCAATTTTCGGCCGCAATTCACCACACCGCACCAAATTTCAACGTCTTGAATCGATTGCTGCACTTGTGCTCCTGAATAAATGGACATTTGGACTGACAACAGCAGTACTTATGACAACGGGACGGAGAAATTTCTGCAAAAGTCAGCGTAGTGTGGGCGGCAAATTTGGAACAGCTGACATTTCAAGTTCCATTACTCTTCCTTAAAGTTAATGTCAAGCATAATTTGAGAGTTACTCGTGCTGCCTGAAAAAGATCCCATATCACTGGAAGACACTGTATGGCAGGCTGCACTTATATGGCAGATTTGGGTAAAAGAAAACTGCAACACAACACAGATGCTCCCACCTAAGGGTAATGTGTGTATGTGAATGCATGGGCCTATATTTTGTACGCTCAGAAAGGGTTCTGACTGTGTATGATTGCGATTTAGAATGTAAAATTGTGCTTTTTGGAGTGAGGGAGGACGGGGGAGTAGTATTGAGAACTTTCTTGAAGTTGTCCATGAAAAAGACAGTTGTGTATTAGCTTCGTTTGGGTGCATGCAACCAGAAACAGCTCAGACTTTTTTCGAATTAATGCAAACTGAATGTGTCTGCTAGCTCATATAGACACACGAGCACATACACACAAATGCACACACACTACAAGGGCCACTGCCGTAACTGAGCACTTAATGAATCATTGTTTATTGTGGGTAAACTTGTTGCTTTGCTCTCCTTCACAGTTCCTCCAACTCACAGCCCGTCAGTATTACGAATGGTGCTTGACTGTGTTTCTAGTCGAACCAAACCGCCAAAGGCCCTGGCGGTCAGCTCAAAGTCAGACGAGAAATTATGCGACATGTCCCTGAGCTGACGAAAGTCAATCTATCTAGAAGAGTGTCCTCGATCGTCTCTGGAGGACGTCTAAATTGGAGCTGCCACACAAACGTAGAGTGTCCAATGGCCTGGTTTATGACTGTACACTCTATTATCTCGTTCTAGCTAGCCACGACAGTGGGTCAACTTGCTTTGTTTGCTCCCACCGCCGCATCACTGAGATTATTCAGCGCATTCATTCACAGTGAGTGGAACTTCTGAGTCAAATATCACGATGCAGAAAAACGAGAATATCCGCAATGGGAACGCTGGCTGAGAGCAACACCTCCATCAGGCTTATTTAGACAGAACAACACTGATCTGCTTGCCGTCACGCCAAATCTACTGACTGTTAATTGGACCTGATTGAGAGAGTTCCCATGGCGGACTTTACCGTGACAAAGTCGCATTATTGTCGCTGTATCTGCCAATCTGCTGCTGGAGTTTAGTGGGGCAGGGAAACAGTAATTATTATGATACTTTTCAGGGGCACAGGCTAATCTATTCAAAAGCATTCTAGCTTCAATGCATCCAAACCATTCCCTGAATAAGCAAATGTAAAGATATCGTGCCCATACGATACAGCAGCATACGCAACCATTTCTGCACACCCAAACAATAGCGGCGCCATTTTTTCCTATTTTGCTGATCACCTCTTTGCTGATGTTACAGTTTTGTTGCTGTGGTTCTTCCTTCTAGCATCACCTCGTCAGCAATCCGCGAAATCAAGGCCAGACAGCGGTGACAGCAATAGCGACGAAATAATGAAAAAAAAAAAGCCAAAAGATCCAATCAAAAAAGAGTAACAATTGGCACAGAATTTCACTGATGGCTTCGGTGGTCTGCTGAAACGTCTTTCTTTCTTTTGCAAATCATTTCCATTCAGACCAGCACCCACTTCATTGGTTCACCACCATGTCACAATCGATGGCAGCCATCTTTTTCCCCCGTCACAGTATGTACAACGATGGATAAAAAGTACAAATATGATAACAAACGAGATTGTTCATAATTAAGCTACTTCTTGTGACAGGAATTTTGGTTATTGATTACTATTTAGCTGGACACTGTTTTTAAACATACACCAATCCTTTATTTATTGAGGCATTCCGTTGCAGAACCACCTGCGATAATCTGCAAAATAGAATCAGTATTGATTTAAGTGATTCATCAGTGTATTGTACTGTTGGACAACGTTAAATCATGAATTCATTACATCTTAGGTGAGACATTTCTTTTTTTCCCAACAGAAATCATCAAAAGTTGGCGAAAATCTAATTTTTTATCGGTTACAGAAACCATTACATATCTAAAAACTGATGCACTGAGGCCGAGATAGGTGAACCGCAATGTAGCAAGGGATTAATGTGCAGTCATTAAACATGTATAGCTTTAATCAGTTGCGGGCCGCTGTGCTCTGATTCTGTGTTTTGAAGGAGACTCATCGACACTCTGCTGTACTTTATCGGCTAGAACACACTTGGCGGCTGTGTGTTGGCCCATTCAGAGAGGCACTGGAGTGTCAAGGATGGCGGCTGACAGCAGTGCCTTGCTCACAACGACGGCGCTGACAGTTCAAGCATAAAAGCGGGTTCCAACTTAGAACGAATGAATGACGATTGCCCACAGATCGAGGAGGGAAGGAGTCTAAATAGCGTGACGGTCTGGCCCGCTGGGATGGCAGAGCAGCCAGTCAACTCAGATAGCGGAGAGAGGCCGGCGTTGACACGCGATGTAAACACAGCCCTTATCTGACATTCAAAGCGTGTAATTTGGAGGCCGCCTCGCAATCATCTTGCAGCGGCGCAAACTGTTGTTATCCATCAAAATAATGGGAGGCAGATCCACTCAGTCATATCACTGACATTTTGGAAATTGAGCAGTTTAACAATATCAAATATTTATTCAACAGAGAGCGGCAGAAAATGTTGTGTTAACTTACAGCTGGGAACTCATTTAAAGATGTGCTCATATTCTCCTACGTTAGCATTGATGGAAATCTTTCCGTCCAGGGCACATTCAGAGCACAGATGTCGACATTCTTTCCGCACAATCGCAAGTTGTTTCTCCTAAAGCGTGTCCCTGTGCTCCTTGAATGGATGCCGAAGGTTGAGGTGAAAAGTGTGAATAAACTGTTGACGTACTGTGTTTCTGAATGAACACAAACTTTGTGTGTTGGTTCAAACACAACTAGAAACAACAATTACAGCTGAACAATGACTTGCTATTCCACCCTGAACACAACGGACGAACACAGTAGCAACAACTCCATTTAAATTCTGAACCAATGGAGACAAGGACCCAATATTTACCTTTCACTGTGTCTCATGAATCCCATGACATTTTCGATCTCCAAATGGAATTACAACTCCACCAGCAGGATTTTCTTTCTTTTTTATTTGTTGTTGTTTTTGTCTGTTTTTTTTTTTTGCTTACTCTGCTTATTATGATTTTACCTCTCGGCTAAACTCCCTTGGTGCACAAGAGTGAGCGTCTGTAACTGCAGTGAGGTGCATCATCACAGAGATTTGCTACTCAGCTCACGAAAAGGAATAAAAAAATTATAATTTCCACTCCTGTGCGATTGCTGACGGAGGAGCAGCTGACGGAGACCGAGAACAAGTCGTGCAGATGGGAGATGTGCAGGAGGAGGCAAAAAAAAAGCGAACGGTGGAGAGAGAGCACCAGAGGACAGGATGAGAACAGAGAGAAAAACATTACTGGAGGAGGCGTTCCGACAGAAGACAGCGAGAGGAAAAAGGCTGAGCGCATACCAGCCGGGTCGTCGGGTCAATGAGGGACAAGCCGAGGAGAATACAAGGCCAGGCGGGAACAGCGAGAGGGGAGGCTCCTTGTCATTTGACGAACATAAACACACGACAAAGCAAAGAAAAAAAACAAAAAAAGGGACGACAAAACTTTGCAAAGTGGCAGAGTGTTTTAGGGGCAAGAGACGAGAGCGTCGGAAGACGTCTCGGTATCAAAGGGACGCAGAGTCCCTAAAAATAGTTGGACGACGAGCGAGTGAGCGAGTGAGCGACAGAGATGTCGACATGCTGTTCGCTTGTTTTCGTCTTTGGTGCCGACGCTCGAGATGCCTGTTGTTGCGGCTGACTGACGCAATCATCTGTATATCCACTTGCGCGCAGGAGCGTGCGCTCGCTAGCGTGTGTGCTCGCTAGTGCGTGAGCGTGCGCCTCTGAGGAGGAGGCATCAAATAGAGTATCTCCCTTTCTCTGTCACCCGGGCTGTTGGTCTGTTTCTTTTTGTGAAGGAGGAGTGGGGGGACTTTCTCTCTTGTTCAGTGTGTGTTCAGAGGGAGGAGAGCGTCTGTGTGTGCGTGTGTGTGTGTGTGTGTGTGTGTGTGTGAGTGCGCGTGTGCTGGTGCGTCTGTCTGCTCCATAAATTGATGGGCTCCACAGCTGGCTACGCACACCGAGACTCCGCGACGAGCTGTCGCCTCCTCCGTTTCCGGATCATGTCAGACACACGCAGCGCTGAGCACAAAACAAACGCGGGGATGCTTGCCACTGCCTTGCTCATGGGCACTCTGCTGGCATATACAGGTTCAACTGAAGGGACGGCCTAAGGATTGCTAGCTTGAACCAGGACAAGCGTGAATGAGCCCGCAAACACTCACGCGATCTTTTGTCTATCAATGGCAAGCATCTGTTTTGAATGTTCAAGCATGTAAATTACTCATATCTAATGTGTGTTAAATCCTTAATGAAAAGATGATATACAAAACTGTAATAACATGAAAATATCAAGCCTGTTCACCAATTATTGTATGGGCAGGCTGGCATCTAATTATGAATGACTTTCATAATTAGATGGTAGCCAGATGATGCAGGACCAACTATCGATGGTTGGTGCTGAGACCTACACACACCTAACCTGGCTGGTGAGCGTGTGGTCCACTGCTAATTCCTGCGCCGCAAAGCTAGGTGGGTGAGAAGGAAGATGAGGTGTCCAATAAAAAAATAGAATTTCCCCAATTAGGGGAGAGACCCAGTCAGAGGAGGAGAGAGAGACAGAGAGAGAGAGACGAGGGATAGACGGAGGCAGACGCGCTAAAGCTCTTGCGTTTACGGGATTAGAGTTGAGGAAATAAAACGGCACAGGCTGACCTCAGCTAACCGCTGCAGCACACTCTGATTGGTCGGATCGATGTGAGTTAGTGACGGTCAAATTGATTTGACGGTTAGACTATGTCGAGATCGTTCAACTGAATGGTGGCTCGGTGTCCTATTGACCCATCAAAGGTGGACCAAGACTAAAAACAGTTCCAATCAAATGGCAGTGAAACTGTTCTGCAGTAGGAGTAGCAGGTGAAAAACTTCACGTCGAAAGCACCAATTTAATGTCAACATTGTATTTCATGTTTAAGTCTTGGTTATTTGTTGCTTTGGTGTTGTTGTTGCTCTGCTATTATGTAAAAGTTCTGCATCTCAGGAATTTCCCCCAGGATTCATAAAGTTGGATCAAATCAAATACGTGTGTGTCAGCAAGCGTGAAAACTTGATTTTTATGATATACAATTTGTCCTGTTGTTGAGGAGAGAAAGTTCCAAAAAAAAAAGAAGAAAATCTAATCTGAAACTGCAAAACCGCAGTGATCAACATTGCCAAAAACTGTGGCTCATGTCAATGCGTCTTGCAAGGAAAGATTTTGTGTTTTTGTGTTTGTGTTTTACAAGGATGCAGGATCATTGGACAGCAGCTTACAGAAATTAACCAAAGAAGGTACGTCATTAGTCTATGACAGGGGTCACCAGATGGGCAGATGGGCATCCACAAGGACCACTAAGGCCTTGCATGTACTAAAATGTGGAGCGTGTTAAAAAATGTGGGGAATAATCACCATTGACATGAGAGTAGTCCCTTCACATAGAATTACTAATACTATTTTTATTATCATCATTATCATGATAGCGAGAAAGTGATCATGCAGTTCTGTTATATAGGTAATATGTATCAAATAGGCCCTGTTCGCCCTCTGTACAACTCAGTGCCAATGAAGTAGGATTACGGTTAGGGTTAATGGTGGTCCAGGGTTGGGGTTAGGGTGAGGGTTGGTGACCACTGGGATTTGAGCCATTAGTCTATGACAGGGGTCGGCAACCCGAATTGTTGAAAGAGCCATATTGGACCAAAAAAGCCAAAAAATAAATCTGTCTGGAGCCGCGGAAAATAAAAATAAAAAGATAAATTAAAAGCCTGATATCAGCCTTATTAATGAATTCAATATTTAATTCTATGTAGATTATTAAATTATTTGATGAATCTAATCTATTAATTTATCTGATCATTTAATATTAAATTAAATATTTCATATCTAATCTAATACCTATTGCACACGTTTTTATTTATATATTTTCATATTCTATCTATTCTATCTATACTATCCTATATTTTTATATTCTTCTGTATGTACATCCTCTCTTTCTTCCTCTTCCTTTTCTCTACTCAAACTACTTGCTCAGGAATGCAGCACCTTAGTCTCATCAAACTATTCAATTGCTGTGATGGCAATAAACGATTCCTGATTCCTGATTCCTGATTTTACAGCACTGGAAAACTTCAAGAATATTTTGTCATATTTGTCCTCCTAGATAAAACATATTAAAACAAAAAAATATATATTTTTTCCTCCATCTTTCTCTATTTCCATACACTTTTGAAAATGCTCCAGGGAGCCACTAGGGCGGCGATAAAGAGCTGCATGCGGCTCCAGAGCCGCGGGTTGCCAGTCCCTGGTCTATGAGAGGACATTAGAATAAAAAGCGGGAAGGAAGCAGGGCTGAAGACCATCAAACACAAATACCTTCAAATTCTTTGAATTATTTCACAGAAATCAGCCCCTTCGAAGAAGGCGTTGTATGGCTGAATGGACGGAGCACTTCGGAGCAGTTCAATTCAGACATTCTTGTAAAAGTAGCATGTCGGTAGCAGCATCTCTCCTCATCTGCACCAAAGCTGCCGGCTCAGAATCGTCTCACTTTGCAAACCCGCTGAGGGCGGTTGTGTTAGTATGTATGAAAACTAAAAAAAAAAAGAAAGAAGTTTTGTATTAAGAACATGGAAAGAGTGTGTGTGTGGGGGGGTGTGTGTTGGTGGGAGGGGGGTTGCGGGGACAGGGAAATCAGTTGGGGGAGAGAATGAAAGCAAGCCAGTTAAGATGACAAAGAAGAGCTGGAGGAGCAAGGAGGATGGGGGCAAATGAGATTTTTTTTCCCTTTCAGCCGAGCCACAGCGGCTGAAGGCTGGAAACAGGG
>OMPJ01028771.1:12543-26216 GCA_900312935.1 Carapus acus
GGCCAGAAAGAGAGGACGGACCGAGACGGAGACTTGGAACGGGAGGGGAAGGCGGAGGGGGCTGGTGAGTATTTCAACTGGGGAAAATGAAATCACAGGAAACAGCAAAGAAAAAAAATCACTCCTTCTTCCATGCCATCCTCAGCCCCTCCCTGCCTATTGGTGTGCATTTCTGGGGCTTTCTCACTGAACATGTCTGTCCAATTCCTCATAAGTCCATTTTTCTTTTCCACTGTTTTAATCGCATGAATTACTTGTAGCTATAAAAGCAGCGCACAAGGAAACCTGCATCTTTTTCCGTCTCTTGGGCTTGAAGCCTGATTGCAAACGTTATGGAGAACAAGATTGAATTTCAAATTTAAAAAGCCATTCCTCCATGGTTTGGTGATTTTCCACCAAATAAACCATATAAACAAAGATGTTTAGCTTTTTTTTCCTTTAAAGGCGGATTGCATTTGTTCCAGAAAACAGGTACGTGTGATTTGGGGAATGAAGACGCGCTAACACAGATGAGCGACTCGGACGGTTAATGGAGCTGAAGCGGAAAGTTAAGCTCAATTTCTACTAAATCATTGCACATTCCGATTGAATTCTGATGAATCATTCCCCAGTCCTGCTAAGGCTGGATCGTCGATTCGCTCAATATTGGTCGCGGCCGAGAAACGGGCGCGCGTGGGTGTGCATTTGCGCGTAAATCTCCACGCAGGTGATGGCGCCAGCGAGTGAATAATGAGGCGCGGCTAACGGCTAACGTGGTGTGAAGTAGGTGTTAACTATGACAGATGGCACGGGCGCCGTCTGTCATGGCCGATCAGCTGGGCGGCTCTCGCTCGTCCCAATTATCCCGCATTGCCATAATTGCGCAGACGACCATAAATCTCGCCTCCTACTTTCGACCTGTGGACTTGTTGGACTGGACAAGTGTTGCACGTGCCAGCGATTTTACCACGTATTGTTTTGCGTGGACGGCGCGCTCCTGAAACATGCAGATCGGAGTCGAAGACCATGCAACTTTGAAGAGTAACTGCTGTTAGGACACAGCCTGTTTCTGAAAGGACTCTTCAGCGCTTTAACACGTAATGAGACTTTGTTTGAAAAGACACAACTGAGAAGGTCAAACTGCAAAACACACACATTTCCTCACTAGCTTGTGTTGTGGCACACTTGTATCTCAAAATGCATTCCCCACTTCCCTCTTGGAGTCTTGGAGGTTGCATGGTAACCACGGTGTAGTGTCCGTATCTAACTCGATGAAGTATCTACCAAAAAGGTGACAAAAAGTCTTTGAGGGCAAATACGGATATGTTCAGGTAGTCTTGTCTTTGGTTATCAAATTTTCTGACAAACTTAAGGCAAACAACAATGCTGCGTGATTCGGTCCCTGTACATGTACATGCACGTGATAAAAGAAACGCCATCAACCCAAGTAGGTGCACGTCTACTCAGGAATTGTGTAATGAAACTAAGGTGCTGAGTTCCGGAGTAAATATTTCAAATAGAGAAAGAAGAAGAGGAAATAAGAAAGAGAGCTTCTATATACACAAAACACTGTTCTCAACTGTCTGTCATTTGAAAGGCACACCCATGTGCACACTCCACCCAAAGTGACAGTGGCAAACAAACTAATACAAACTACTCAGACGAAGATAAAAAACAAGCAACTCAATCACACTCTGATATTTCAATGTAACCAAAATAATCGTTTTAAACTTAAAAGTCACTTAAAAACAGAAATCTGGGAATAGCTGTAACACATGTTAACTCCTTTGGCCACATTTAGCTTTTAAATGTCTTCCCTCTTCTCCAGGATAGCGCAAATTGTTAATTGTTGACTTATGGTTGGACAACTTGGTGAGATCAGCCGCAAGAAGACCACGCTTGTGTTTTCCTATGATCACCTTCCTCACTTCCACGGCAATTGTCTCCTTCTTCCTCTTAGCAACAGCCTTTAACAGCATGTTGGGCGACCGTATGGGTTACAACTTTTTGTCACGTAAACCACAAAAAAACATTGACAAATGAAAGCAGAGACACTTACGCTTATTAGTGGGAGCAACGCAACATGATTGCAAAGTGTAGTGGTGGGCAGTAAGTGGTGTAACCACAGTGGCGCCCTTAACGTGAACACGTAACAAGGTATTTTGTGTTTGTAACCTGATTTGTGGGAAGATTCTCACACTCCGACTACATCCACGGTCGAAGGAAAAACAACCATTAGCCATTCAGAATCTGCAGCACATTTAAAAATAAAGACATTACACAGACTTTGCGCACACATTCAACACTATAGACAAGTAGCTTTTTCCACTTAGGCGGTGTGTGTTGAAACATTCGCTATGCTCGAGTGAAAAGGTGCACAATGACTCAGTATTGAGAGATCAGTGTGTGAACTATGTGTTGTGGGTCTGGTGTCTGCATTTTCATATTTCTCTAACATGAAACTCAAATCGTGCAACTGTCCACGCTACATTACTGCATTGAGTACAGGGTCACCTCAGGTAAAGTTTATCTGTAAAGCAACCCTATGTGCCTTCAAAGGTGAAAGTAAAGCAAATTACCACCTCAGAACCAGTCCAGTCCTCTTTTTTTCCTTTGCCCATGATGGGTGTTGAACTAGCCATCCTCTGTTCCACAGGCAAAGTACTTCCCACTGAGCCACAGCCACCCTACTGGGGGTACAATTTCCATTGAATTGAAAAGGGCGATCAAAAGAAAACACGAGCGTGGTCTACCTGTGGCTGCGCTAGGAGAGTTGGCAACAATCTGCACTATTTCTGGGGTGTGAAATGAGTTAATTGGATTAGAATTCTTTTGAACGGCAAAATTTGTTTTGAGATACAGGTTTCTCAAAACACAAGCCACATTGTGGACCAAATTAAATTCATATCCCGAGGCGCAACTGTATTTGGATACTGTCGGCAGAGAGCTGGCAGAGTGCCTGAAGTGTCTCTGTGTAGCAGATTTTCACAACTTTAAGGGAGCTGTGGCTCCGTGTGGGTTATCCCTAAGAAAGTTCCGCGTGTGATACTCACAGCAGCTGCTTTACCAAAAGGAGTAAAATGATTCAAAGTAACAACATGGCATCGCTGTTCAATTGAGGCCCCATTTATGAAAGGCACGAGGCCTCACCTGGCTTCCAGGGAAGACAAAACACACTCTCGCTATCTATCAGAGGTGTGTGTCAACTGTGAAAAGAGTCTGGAACACCAGAACGCTGAGATAAGCACCGCGGTAATTATCAAACAAGGCAGAGCCGTGATAATTACATAACCTCGCAACCTTCAAAATGTTGTGCCGCAGTTTCCAACAGAGCAGCTTAGCGTAGGGGGGGGTAAAAAAGAGAAGATACAAACTCTGCCAAAGCGTGAGGGTGTTTTTTCAACACTTAATTCAAAATCAGATGATGTTTCGCTTTTTCCCGGTTCGCTAGCTCGATCCCGAGAAGGCTGCCGACGGGGAAGATTCCGAGCGGGCGGCGGAGCCGCGTCCCTCCAAAAAAGGCGCGAGGATTGCCGGGGTTGGCGTGGATGTTGCCGCGCAGCCAGCGGAGGAAAAGCATCAATCATTTATCGCAGGCGTCTTGTTTCAAGCGAGCGTCTGTAGTTTTGACGCTATTCCCTCCCCTCTCCCGCGGCTTCAAGGAGAGGCGCTGATAAAGAAAGCTGTCAGAACTCCAGAGAGGCGTGTGGCTGATATACGGCAGGAGTGGCCCATTTCAACAACTCTCCCCGTTCCTCCTTAATTGTTTTTCTGTTTTTCAACATTTCGCTGCGGGGCGGCCGAGTGGTATGCCGAGGCTGCAATTATCAAACAATCTCAGCATTTCCCCTCCCGTAACCTCTCACACCTGCTGAACCATCTGCAAACGTTTCACAAGCTCAACTATCGTCTTTTCCCACTTGAATATTCTGCTGCAAAAAAGTCGTACAACCCATAGAGATGATATTGAGTGGAACGGGTGCTAGACTCAAACATTTTGCAATGTTATGTGTAGGTTTGTGGAAAAACAACAACGGCACGGTTGAGGAAGATGAACGTCCCTTTGCAGCTTTGCTTTCCCAGAGATTAATATCCAAGCGGCTACAGCCAAAGTGCAATAATTCAGAAATGGATCGATGGAACTTTGCACTTTACTTCAATGTTTCACCTGGTTTGTGTTGGTATGCTCAGAAGCACAAGAGGAGTCACATTTGCGGATCATACGAACACATGCTTGCAAGTTGACACATCACTTTCGAGTACAGTGATACCTCAGGATACGAAATTAATTCGTTCCTGAGTAGCCGTCGTATAATGATTCTTTTGTATTTTGAGTCAAGTTTTCTATGTAAAATAGCTAATTCGTGTCAAGCTCTCAGAAAAAAACACTTTAAATTTAATAATAATGGTAAAACAAAAATGATATATGGTCGAATAAACATTTAATACCTGTAATTGTGGAAATATGGAAAACTAAACCTTTGATACCTGGAAATGAAGTGGATATTAGCGCGTCAAAACGAACTGGCCGAATGATGCCGGCAGATACACAGTGTGAGAGATATGGACCAATAGCAGAGCAGGATCTTGTGCCGCGTTCTAGGCTACTCGTAACTGGTAACTTTCGAGTGTGAGATTCACGAGTCACGACTTCAAACTGTTCCACGCACCACCATCTGCATCTGTTCATCATTTTTGAGTACAAAAAAATACACTGCGTGACATCGAACGCGGAAGTTGGAGTACTTGAATACAATCGAGTTCAAAGTTGTGAGTTCACGGGTTTGGCTGTTGCCCCGCCCACTTTCAACCGGAAAATTACGAGTAGCCTTGAATGCGAATTTTGAATTGAATTTTAAAATTTTTGCTGACAGCGATCTCGTCTTGTTTTGTATCTTGAGTCATTTTTTGTATTATGAGTCGGAAAAGTCTTCGAATGCTATTTCGTGAAATTAATTTTTTGTGTTGGGTTGGTTCCCCCGAGATACTTGTTCACTTGTATTTCTGTTTGGGATTAAAACGAATGGAGCATGTGAGCGCCAACGCATGCGACAAGGCCGTGAAGCGGAGAGGATTTGTCTTGTATTTTGGAGGAGGAAGACGAAAAGACCGGTGGAGGACGCAGCGGGTGTTGAGGAGGGAGGCAGACGCCGGGCGGTGTTTTCAATTTGCCGTTTACGTCTCGCAAAATGAGGCGACAAGATGAAATGGTGAGAGGAGATTATGTTTGCCATCACGCCCGGCTTCAGAGGAAAAAACAATTTTGGTCCATGTCATGATGATGCATCAGTTGGAAATGCGCGCATGCGCGTATGTGTGTGTGCCTGTGTTTGAGTGTGTGTGTGGGGAGGGACGTGGGCAGGTGGCAGTGGGGGACGGACATGTGGTGAAATGAATTTCGACTGTTCTCCAGGCTGGTGCGCGCTTCCTCAATTTTGCACGCATGTTGTTCACTTGGTATCGGAGCACTAATTAGCTTCATTGTTTCTCTGAGCTTCTTGTTGGATGACGCCGCGGCCTCCATTAATGATGGCATGTAAACAACAGCTGCTCGTCGCCACGCGCCCATTAACCTGCTCGCTCATTTGATTCCGCGCGGATCTTATTGGACGCTCCTGAAAATTGTTTGGTAAATCACGGCCGCTGCTTGAAGCTTTCGGAACGCCAGCAGGACTTGAGAGAGGACTTCTGCGAATGCAGAGTTGGGTTACGAGAGCGAGGACAAGGGGCATAAAGGAAGAAGACCGGAACAGGAATCTGACGTGGACAGGGTCTTTCGTGGTTGGCAGATGAAGACAGAGGATGTCACGAGAACGCGGAGGGTTCCGGCGTTGTGGGGGCGTCTCAGAGGACAGTCCGGAAAGCTGGATCCGCGATCCACTGAACTGCGACGGCTCAGGGGAGTGTTCTTGTCTTCACAGCCGCGGCCCAGACAAGGATAAGCTGACCAGTTTCGAGTGGAAACACACTGGTGGCGAGAGAGGTTCAATGAGCAGGGGAGGTTAGAGACAGAGCGGGAGATGGAGAGAGAGAGAGAGAGACTTGGAGGACGAAAGGTAGAGAGAGAGGGGGAGAGAGCGAGAGAGAGATGGAGGCACCTAGGGGCTGATGACAAAAGTTTCGGGATTGCGAACAGCTGGTAAAACACGCGGGCAGAAGAAAACAAACGCCATATTGTCTTTTTTTCCCCTGGTCGGTTCAGCTGTAGAACACTGCATTAAAAAGAGAAGAATATGTAGTGAAAAGAAGAGAAAAGAAACTGTCTTCAGGGTATACAATATGTGGACAATCTGACTTGTCCTCACTGTCCTTGTTTAATAATGAGGATTTGTCACTGAGATGGAGACAAATCCTTATCATCTGATGAGGATTTGTAATAATGAGTATCTAATGAGGATTTGTCATTGGGTTAGTGACACATCCACATTTTTTAGATCTCAGAAATCCCAAAAGGGGAAAACTCTGCTGAATCATGAGCAGGCATAAATTGTAAATAAACTTTTGACTATTTTACCCAGCAATTTCACCCCACCATGACATTAAACATTTAAACGGGCACCAAACTTCATCAAACTAGGCGGCCGGTGTGATGCAGGAGGCAGATCCAACTCAAACTAGACTCTCCGGACCCCCTGCTGAGACTCCATTTCCAATCTGTGAATTATTTACATGGACGAGTCTTCATTTATGCATTTCGCTGAGAATTTGGGGAAAGACAAATTCTGCTATCTGAAGGACCTTGTCTTCCAGGCAGAAAATTTCAATGGCTTACGGTCAAATTCTTCAAAATTAAACACAGCGGAATTATATTGACTTTTACCAAGACAGGCAGAATAACCAGACCTGCGGTACAACGACAAGCTAACGCGGCTTCATCTGTTGCACTTTGCTCTCTGACAACTTCCCTCCTACTTTTGTCCGTGGCCGACGAGGCTGGTGACCTTTGAAGCCGACCTCACTTTGGAGGGTTGCTTTAAGTGCGTGAGGCGGCGAGGTGCCGTCAGGGAGTTGGAGCGTGACGCTGAAATTGATTGCCCCCCACCCCCCTGCTCCTTCTTTCTCCCTGGTCGGAAACTTCTCAGCCTTGGGGTGAATCCGGATTGGAAGGGGGGACTTTTTTTTTCCCCCAGAAAAATGTTTGGCCTTGGCGTGGAGGGAAAGGGAGAGAGAGAGAGAGAGAGAGAGAGAGAGAGAGAGAGAGAGAGAGTGGAATAGGTCTGATGCCAGCAGCGGCGCGTTGACCCTGATTAAATGCCTTCCTTAACTCACTGGGACCTCTGATAAGACCGATGCTTCTGGCGATGTGTGCGTGGTCTGTCTGCGGAAGGGGTGCTTTGGGGAGCGAGGGAGGGAGATAAAACATGCAGGAGCATGTGAGTGTGGTGTGCGCGCGTGTGTGTGTGCGTGCGCATGTGTGTGTGTGCGAACACCAATCCTCCTGTGTAAACACAGTGACCTGGCACAACACCAGCAGACACTTTGAAGTTGGCGATGACTGCAGTAATCTCTCTGTTTCTCTCTCTCTCTCTCTCTCTCTCTCTCTCTCTTTCTCTCCGTCTCCAACACACAGACCCTCGTGCACACACACACACACAGACGCACGCACATACGCACACATACACACACAGGAAACACCAGAGGCCAGATTTAACACTGGGAGACTTTTGCGGCTTAGTATGAGGTGGCTAAAACACACACATACAAACACACATAAAAAAATAGACACACACACACACACAGACACACACTCACACACTCACACATATACGGCAACACAAACTCTTCTGTCAACTCCGCTCTAGTTGGTCTCTCTTGAAGAAACACACACACACACACACAAGAAGCTAATTTGTGCTTTTTAAAATAGTCGACAGACAGACTGCAAGCATGTGCGTGTGCACTAACAAATTTCAAGGGGAGCCGAAATGGTGGCAATGTAGACGGAGATCAATGTAAGTGACAGAAATGCGTCAGACTTTTTACAATGAGCCAAAACACAGCGCAAAACTAAATGTCACAGGGTATTAAAGCATCAGAAATCATTTTCATTCACTGATATAGACAAAATATGAGGTAAGAACAAACACTGTTTATCTGTTTCATTCACATTCAATGTCACTTTTGGGTCTGTATTCACAGAGGTAGCAAGGTTAAGTGAAAAACCTGAGTAGTGCGTTTGTCTTTACTTAAAGGTTCGAGTTGTTTGGGAGGCCATCAAATAGACATTGAACTTGCTGAGGCCATTTAACAGGGTAAGGATGTGGATGGAGGTTTGGATGGATGGGTTATGGAGGGCTAACTGAACTTTTTACGCACACAAGGGAGGGAGAAATTTAATTGGGTTCATTCAATCTTGAATTGGTGTGAGCTGTCACTCTCTGCGTGGGCCCTTCAGGAAAACCCCCCCAATAAACGGATGTTCGACCCAGATTGATAAGAAAAGGCCGAGGGGGAGCGAGTGGAGAGCTTCGCTAAAACACAGCAGACGCGATTCGGGGTGTGACGGATTGTGTGTGATGATATTATATTTCTCAATTGACCTGCTTATCCTCTTGTCAAATATGTAACTTTGCACTACTGCTCATTATACGTATGTCTAAATGTTAATAGCTTTTCCAAGGCATGAATAGAATTTCATCACGTTAGCAAACAAATTGTTCAGCGCTAACTAATTTCCTAATGCCTCGCTCCTGCTTGGGTTGCCAGATATGCAGATTCCAAGCGGCATTTTGGCCGGCGGGGAGATAATCTTGTTAGTGGCAATTAGCTGGGCTTGTCTGGTGGAATGTAAACTCCCAAGCACTCCAACCACAGAACTGGCAACGGAAGCCGGCAACCACCCGACAAAAACGTCGACGCACATCAACATCGCAGCAGCAGCGGCGGGGTAAGAATGCGGCAGCCACCAGCGTCCCACGCCTCAGCCCGACTTTGTCTGCGCACGTCAGAGGAGAGACAAAGTGACACATCTTTGTTTTCCCCTTCTTTGTTTTCCTCTTTGTGCCGTAAAGTACGAATCAGAGAGAACATTGGCAGGCTTGGCGCTGCCTGTTAAAGTGTAGCGCTGCCAGGTTGGATGATGTCAGAAAACGTTTTTTTCCCCCCTCTTTTTTTGTTTTTTTCCCCCACAACAATATCAAATCCTACTATTACATTGTTGTGCGAAAACACCTAATTAAAAATGATGTTTGTCCCCCTTGGATGCAGCAAAACTTTGATGACTGAGCGCAAAACTAGACCAAAAAAAGCTGTGCTGGTTACATTCGAAACAGGGCGCCGTAGGGGGGAAAAGGCTAATGGAACGCGAAAAAGCTTGTACTTGATTTCTGGCACAACTCCCCCTTATCTGACGGGGGCGCGGACGCAGTATCACACTGAATCTGCAGCTGAGGAGCAGCCCACGTTCATCCCGGTTGCGTGGCTAACAAGATGAGACCTGTCGGCGGCGACTTGTGGCAGCTAGCAACACCGTCTGAAGGGGGACAAGGCGGAAATTGGTCCAAATCAGCTGAATTAAGCTGCATCTCCTGGTGTGGTCACTCTCATTCACTTAGCTCAAGGGTCGGCAACCTGTGGCTCTGGAGCCGCGTGCGGCTCTTTAGCGCCGCCCTGGTGGCTCCCTGGAGCATTTTCAAAAATGTGTGACAATGGATAAAGATGGGAGAAATGTGATTTTTTTGTTTTGATATGGTTTTTCTGGGAAGAAAAATGCGAAGATTCTTCACGTTTTCCAATGTTGTAAGAATATTAAGAATAAATATTTGATTTATAAATCAGGCTTATATATGGCTTTTAATTTTTTTGCGGCTCCAGACAGTTTTGCCTTTTACTTTTTTGGTCCAATATGGCTCTTTCAACCTTTTGGGTTGCCGACCCCTGACTTAGCTGATGTCTTTCATAAATGTTAGTGGTCCCCAACCACTGGGACGCAGACTGGTACCGGCCTGAAGACCGTTTCGTACCTAGATCCTCAGAAAATGGATTAAAAGTAAAAAACAGATGTATATTACTATTGTTGGGTGTTTTATTTTGAAAAAAGAAAAGAAAAACATTTTCCTAACTCCCACACGCAACTAAGTTGTCCATGTCCCGGGGAATTCAGTGAGGACGCACGCTAATCCTTGCTCCCAAAGGTATTGAGAGCTGGTATTGGTACGATAATAGTGTAAATCAGTGGTTCTCAACCTTTTTGGGGTCTTGGACCTCCTGCTGATTTTAGATCAACCCATCTTCACCCAATCTAGGGCGTGGGGGTGCAATTGGATTGAAACAGCAGCAGCAACAGCATTCTTGGATCTCTTTTCACGCACCCCTTGCAATTTCACCACAGACCACTAGGGATCCGCTGACCCCCTGTTGATAATCACTGGTAAAATTAGATTTTTAGATGACGCAAAATGCATAACTACATCCCCAGCCTCTTCTGTCCTCAAATAATATCATGAAATTCGTCCGTGGAACCAAAAAAGGTTGGTGACCACTGATCTACATAAGTATCTGTGATATTTCAGCCGAGCAGGGGGAGGCTGCAAATTTCCTTGTATTTGCGTACTTTTCCCATAGTGAGTAAGGTCCAAAACTGTCCAGAGGCCCAAGGCTTCATCTGGACGTCATCCTGACGTTCCAAAATCTCATCCTACACTTCAGACGAGACAGCTTCAGGTGAAGCAGCGCGGCAGCTTTCAGAAAAACCTGAATCAACCTCAATGTTGCCGCTCAATGGGCCGCACATAAAAGTAGCGACCGGCTCCAGCACAGCAAAAGTCTGTGTGAGTGTCTGTCAAACTCTGACGGACAGTTGTGAATCTGCCGTGCGCAGCACACAAAGTTTATGACGCACGCATGTTTTCTATGGCCTCTACAGCTCTGATGTGAGGCTCGGAAAAGACAAGATCTCAGACTTTTTGATTGACATACAATCACACAGTCTGAGATCTCGTCTCAGCCAAATGCAGTATAGAAATCGAGCTAATGTTTATATATTTATATATTTCTTTTTTGAATGGCCAACTATCCACTTCCACTCAGACTTGACAGTCTATTGGTCTATTGCAATGTCACATTGGGCGCCCCTGCAGTAGAAGCTGCATTCTTAAGAAATGTGGCTCCTCATCCTCTTTCACCATGAGTCAAGCAGCTACTTCGATACAGAATTAAACATTTAATACTTGGTTGATATTATATGATATCAACCAAGGCCAGGTGCAAGCGTTCAACCTCTACATTAATACACACTTATCTTAATGACTGATAATGTCCACAAGCAATTCTTAACACGCTGAAGAAGTATTATTGGACGTAGATTAAAATGTCCTCTTAAAGGGACTAAGTGCAATTGCTGCGGTTAGAGAGCAACTTGGAAATTAGTCTGAAAAGCGTTGCACAACAAAATATGGGATCTTGCAGGCGTCATACCCACGCAAAGGAATTCTTTATCCCTGAAATGTCATATACAGCAGACCGCGATGCAGTGGAATTAATGAACTTCATAAAATGATGAAGATACATTGACATGGCGAGGAGGAGTTCGCTGGTCTACAGACCATTAATGACGAGTACAAGCAATGACGTGCGGTGAGGTTGAGGCGTTGACTTCGTCACAATCCGATTTATAAACATTTGAACCATACAGAGCAGCATGTTCACCATTTAATTGGCAGCGGTTCAGGGAATGTCCAAAAATAACTTTACAGAGCAAATCACTGGAAAAATATGACCATTCAATTCATTTTTTCATCCTACATTTTTCTCTGTCTGTGATGGAAGGTGAGGCACTGCCTCCCCTGCCTCCCTTAACCGCACATCACTGGGTACAACTATGATAACTCTGTAAAACACACAGTGGCAGATAAGGCGGCGACAAACACTGCTCCAACACTAACCTCTGTTTGCCTTGGTGCCCCGGCTACTGTTGCCATAGTTACCTGCAGTTCGGGATACCACGTAACCTGGTCAAATTCTTGACCGGAACTGAGGTGACACCATCCTGATATAGAGTATCAGCCGCAACATGCGCGGATGCCCCCTGTCCAAACTGAATCTGGGGCCCTGTCGCTGTTGTCACGGTTACTCAGCTGTTGTCAGCGGGTGCGCGGCTCCAGTGCGACGGCGATGAAACCTGAATAAGCCCTGCGCCTGCTGTGCCAAGCCGGGTGGAAATTTGACCGGCGGCTGGGCTTTGCCTGGCCACGAATGACCCTAAGGAGGGAAACACCTCAACTCCTCTCTCTCGAAACAAACAAAACAAAGTCATACAAAGCCATTAGAGTGGTTATTTGCTTCCCAATAAACTGGACTGAACTCCCTAAAAGCATGTTGGCAACTCAGTCTGGATGGACTAAGCAGATCAAAGTTCCCTCGTCTGAGCTCAGGGAAGAGTCTCGCTAACTCACTTTCTTGGAAAATACTTTATTTCGCTCATGGCCAGACTGCAGCCATGAGATGTCCAAATATACTTTGCACAAAATACAAACGCGTGCCTCCCGGAGATCCTGTGATCTTTGGGGTCATGGGCCGCATCTTGATGCAGCATCACAGGAATGTTTTTCCACGCTTTAATCACCGTGGGGATGCTGCTCGGAGAGATGATAATGTGCACTCCGTTTCGACACAGACGGCACGCAAAATACCGAAATATGTCTGCAGAAGGAGCCGGCGATGTCGGATTACCGCTGCCTAACAAATAGCTTTCTCAGAGTCGGGGGAGTTGGGGGGGGTGATCTCCCGTCGGCGCTTTGGAAATCTCGCAGGGCTTCGGTGGGGAATTTGTTGGATTAGGTGCTCAGAGGAACAAGAAAACGCTCAGTCACACAGACAATGAAAAAAAAAAAGTAAGAAAGTGTAACAAAAGAGTGGTGGAAGGGGAGAACGTTGATCTATGTGCCACCAAAGCAAGAATGAAATAAGCAAGACATAAAAGAGAACACGTGCGTGGAAAAGTGGGTGGGAAGCATGCAGTTATGGTAAAAGCGACAGATTGAGTGCTGGTGACCGGAAGACGTCACTGCGTGCACAATGTTCCGTTCAGAAGGCTCAGCACGTATGTAAATCAATGTCTCGCTCCTTTTGTCATCCATGAATAACAGGATTTGGCACGGTGATGGATGGAGGCCTCCCAAGCTCGTAGAGCAGATTGTGTTGGTTTGACCTCCTCCTCTCCCTCCCTCCATCCCTCTCTGACGCACACAAACCAAAGTCCGCCTTTACCCACCTGCAAACAGGATGACGCAGTTGACTGCAATAGTTGCAACGTGCACGTCAACATGTTTTTCAACACACGTGCACGTGTGCGCCTGCACACGCACAACATCGTAACACACGTACTGGAATTTAATGTACGGTACATTACATGCACAGTGACGAGCTGTGAGGTTCATGGCTGGTGAGCCACCGACTTCATTACAATCAAAGTTACAAACACACAAACCCTCCAGAGGTTATTCACCTTTTGATTGGCAGGAGCCAACAGATCATGATCAAAGATAACTTTATAGCGCAAATCATTGGATAAACATTACCATTTAATTATCTTTATTATTTTTGTTACTGTTCACGTTTTAATCTTATTTTTTGAATGTTTTAATTATTATTATTATTATTATTATTATTATTATTATTATTATTATTATTATTATTATTAAGACTAATAGTAATACCAGAGACAGCATATTTTTGGAATTTAAAGGCAAAACTAT
>OMPJ01028774.1:0-13688 GCA_900312935.1 Carapus acus
TCTGATTTATTAAAGCCAAACAACTTATATCAGTGAACCTGACAAATACATCCATATTGCAAACACTGCATGTAGAAACAAAAAAAGAAAAACAGAAGACGGTGACCCCCAGGAAGGCATAAAACCAGTCAAAACTGAAATATGCAAAACGCTGCTAATTTAAATTGGTCTCTGTAATGGTACAAAATTAAATATATACATAAATAACTAAAATGTGTTCACAGAAATATATCTATAACTTGATTATAAATAAATTATATTTTGTTTACAAAATAAATTAACTTAATAAATAAAGATTTGCTCACAAAAAAAATAAACATTCCCTCTTTTACGATCAAAAAAAAAGAAGATTGCACTTCAAAGATTTTTGAAAAGCTTCACGTACCCCCTGCAGTACCTCCACGTACCCCCAGGGATACGCGCACCCCCATTTGAGAACCACTGATCTAGACAGTCCATCGCAGGGGTCACAGACCTTTCTGAGGCGGAGGGCTACTTCATGGCTACTGAGTCACATGAAGGGCCACTAGTTTCATCTTCTGAAATAACTTATTTTGTCAATTAATTAATGATTAATGATACTCATCTATGTGAAGACACTGAACACGTTTACGATGATCACAACAATTATCAGCAATGACAACAAGGTGGGAAAAAGGTATCAGTATTTAGCACTTTATTTCTATTAACCTCAGTAACTGTTAAATGTTCAGATGATCACTTGCATTTTCCATTTAGTAGGAAAAATGTCCCATTTCCAATTGGCACTGACGAGCCTTTTTTAACAAATGTGAACTATTTTGCATTATGTTTTAAAAAATTATCAATTATGTAATGTCAAAGAAAATCAACTTACCTATAAAAAAAAATTCTTGTCATATTTTTGACTTCATGAATAATGAACACATTTTTAGGACATTGTCATTTTAAAATCTGCATAAATGTCAGTGTGATTTTTTTTTAAAGATGGCAACAGAATAGAATAAAATTTTAGACGCAGCTCACTGGTGAGTGGTGCTATTCTTAGAACAGGCCTGTGGGCGCCTGGTGTGGTCCTTGCGGGCGCCGTGTTGGTGGACCCTGGTCTAACGAGCGTGTGGAGCAGCCAGCATTTCAAAATAAGAGGACCTGCCGATCAGTAATTTGTGACGTCCCAGTAATAAACGCAGCACATACAGCCGCACGCAGCTCCTAAACACAAAGCCTGTTTCCATTAAGATAGAAGCAACAAATAACCATTATGTGGGCCCCGTGCCGGCCGTGCCATGTGGCTTTGTGGGTAAATATTGATTCGGTTATGGACGTGCAGGGAGAAAATAGGTGCGTATTGATGCGTGTGCGCCGTATGTGCACAGGCTACGTGGACATATTGATGTAGGTCCCGAGGACGTTGTTGTTTATGATGGTGCGCCACAGAAGAATTCTCCAATTGGCGTTGAAATGAAGCGAAAAAGCCACGGGCGTGTGCGGAGGCGCTCAAACCTGTTTGTGCTCATCGATTCCTCGTGAAAGGATTCATCGCAGTTGGCTCTAACTCCGTCTCTGTCTGTGTGTGTGTGTGTGTTTTGCAGTCGTCCCCAGCGCGGCCACCATCGTCATTGTGGTGTGTGTGAGCTTCCTGGTGTTCATGATCATCCTGGGTGTGTTCCGCATCCGGGCGGCTCACCAGCGCACCATGAGGGACCAGGAGAGCGGCAAGGAGAACGAGATGGACTGGGACGACTCGGCCCTCACCATCACCGTCAACCCCATGGAGGTACACACACACACGCACACACACAAGGGTGCACTCGCTCGCTGCTCATGGCACGGTTCCGTCTCCGAAGCCCTCACGCGCTCCCTCCTTTGTCTCCCACGCAGACGTACGAGGACCAACACAGCAGCGAGGAGGAGGAGGAAGAGGAGGACGAGAGCGAGGACGGCGAGGAGGAGGACGACATCACCAGCGCCGAGTCGGAGAGCAGCGAAGACGACGAAGGCGTGGAGCCGGAGGACCAGCAGGGGGCCAGCAGACAGCAGCAGCTGGAGTGGGACGACTCCACCCTGACCTATTAGAACACACACACACACACACATATACAAATTGAGTCTCCTCACACACACACACACACACGCACGCACACACCTCTAACACGTAGAGCCGACACACTCGCTCAAACACACACTCGCACGCGCACACACACTTCCTCCCACCTCCTCTTTCATTTGAAAGGAGCCATGATGTAAAAACGACAAAGTCCCCTCCTGCATCTTTGTGGTCTGGTCCAGGTTTTCCTGTTGTTCTCCTCGTGGTGGTGCTCAGTGTCGTGTCGTCATCGCCGCATCGCTGACTTTCTTTTATTTATTACACTTTAATTCCCAGGAAAACCTGGCATCAGCTAGCTTCTCCGGCAAGGCAAAAGCAGCCGAGCGCGAACTCTTCCTTTGCCTCATTTTCTCCGTCACATTTCCGACTTGGCGTCTCTCTTTCCACTCGCCAGCCGCGACGCCCGAGTTCTTCTCTCCTGTAGTCAAACCGCGCAGCACGACGCTTCTAACCGCTAGGCCGCCTCTTTTCTCTTCATTTCTTCGTTTAGTGCATGAGGATATTTGAGAAGTCATATGTGTAGAGGATTCAATTGCTTTTTAAAGATTTTGTAAATATGGAGAAACTATGTAATTAGTCGATGTGGTAGTGAAGGCCCGCCCACGCCAGGGTCAGATATCTAAAAACCACGCAACGTACGTAACGTAGAACATTTGTGTCGCCGAGGTTGTAGCATGCTGCAAAAAAACAAAAACAAAAACAAATGAAGCATTAGCAGAGCTGCCCCATCGCGCTTGTACAAAACATGGCGCTTTCAGTAGAAACCCAAGACTGTTAAGTGGAGGTTTCCATGACGACGCGGTGTTCATTTAAATGTCCGCTTTACTTTTGGGCTCCGATGGGCAGGACTGGCAGGACGGTTTGGGCATCGTACGCGCTTCGCTCGCACAGGTGATGGTGAAGCACCTCTCGCTACGCCTGTCATGCTAGCTGGGTGTCACTGTTGTGCGGATTTAGTTTTATTTTCTTTTAGTGTAATTGTGCACATGTACCAGGAACAGGTACAAACACGCTTCTAACAGAGGCGGGAGGGGGCAAATAATTCCCCGGCACCTCCGCACAGCCTCTCTGTCATGCCTCAGTCCTGCTGCGCTAAGAAGGAGCATGAAAACAGAGCCCCAAACGTGCAGATATGCGGATTGAGGCGCTTAAATTGTCGGCGTCGAAATGAAATAAAAAAAGAAAGTAATTCGCCTGATAAGTCCATTTCAATCTGCGTCCCCATGACGTGGATATTAAATGAAAGAATGCATTCATGACATGCGTTTTTAAACTGTTGCCTGTGATATCAAATCTTATTTTGTGTCCAAAAAATTCAGGCTGAATTTGAATTTGTAGTGCACATGCTAAAATACAGGCAACGCTTTAAAACTGCATGTGCTTTATTTCTATTTGAATTCCAAGATGAATTATTTTGTTTGCTCTGGGCCATTTGATTTTATTGTACATGAATCTGTACTTTAGAGATGTTGAAGGTATTTGTTTACATTTGGCAAAAGTACTTCTCCTTCTGCCACTAGTACTCAGCTCACGTTTGGATCAACCTCCACCCTCCTCTCACACACTGGAGTGTAAATATAGCCGACAGACGTACTGTCACTTTTAACCATTTAGTGTTTGTCATGTTTTAAGGTACAGAGTTTAAGTGTAAAATCAGTCTGAAATGACATTTGGATCTTTTGTGATTCCTTTCAACCAGAATGTGGCGTCATTCTGGGACAGAGTAACAGGCGAACGCTGAGGGCCATATTTTGCATTCATATCCATTTTGAGAGGCCAAATTTAACAAACTCACACTTTCACTTGGCAAATTTCTGACTAGTCAAGCCATTTGATTTTACGATGTAGATTTTTTTCTTTTTGGGTGTGTGTGGTGCAATTGAAGTGATCAGTCTCCCCTCCATGATGACTTGGAAAGACAGATCTGAGGTCGGGAGTAACTTTTTTGCAAATCCTAACACATTACACATACTTAATTAAACACACCCACTCACTGTCCTGCAGTTTTTTTTTTTTGTTTGTTTTTTTTCTTGACATTTTTGTATATGTTTGAATAGTTGATTCCCTTCCAAGCTGAAAGTGGAGATGGTCCAGCTCAGTTTGTTGTAATATTAATGGGACAGTTTTCCAAGCTGTAGTTGCCACATGTCTATGTTGGTGTGTAAAAGCAGTGAAGCTAATATTGTATCATCAATAGGTATTGTGCTAAATCATATTGATGGAGGCCTCCTCTGGAAGATGGACGTGCCTCAGGCGCCGTGTGCTGGTGGAGTGAAAGATGCTCTTTGTTTTAGTTTTTTGGTGACTGCGCTCTCTTTCTGACCTCTACGCAGGCGATAGTCCATCTCAATATTACACTTCATCCACTGATTCAGGCCTTTGCTCCCTTTGTCCGCTAGATGAAAGTCTAGCGTCACTGCCTAACACACCAAAACGCAGCCATATACTGTCAAAACACAAAGATTGAAATGTGGGGATTGACCTGTTTGAGTGTGAAAGGATGTGTGTGGCACACATTTCTGATTCTGTTTGTTTCACCAACCCACAACGCTCAATACTTTTTTTTTTTCTTTTGCTTTCTGCTTTGAAAATGATTGCTCGAGAGTGGAGGTCAACGATGTTGTCGGGACGGTGGGATGCTTTCCTTTGTGCTTGTTGGGAGCTGCTCTCACTTTTCTACCAATTGAAAGGCAAATTGTAGTGAAGTCGATGCTTGCTCGTAGACAAAAATAAAGGATGGTGAGATGGGCTACGACTCCTGTCTCAGCTGATTTGCACAGATGGGTGGGGGGAAAAAATGAACATCCAAAATCAAATGTCCTCTTGGGGATTGTATTTAAATACTATTAACATTTTTTGGGCAAATGTTAATGCATCACACTTTTTTTTTTTTTGCTTTTTTAATGATACTTACTTGTAACACTTAGTATTACATCTAAACAACTGGCCTCAACTGCAGATCATCACATGTACATGTAACTCAATTCCAACACAGTATATCTGGGTAAAAGATTGAAATTGAAATTAAAATCGAATATATATCCACAATCTTCGCCCCAATTCTCTGCTGCACCAATTAAGTGGAAGTCAAAGTAAACCACTTCCACTTAATGACACTTAACTATGATGCCCTCAGTTAAATATTTGGAGCGTATCGGTGCCGTTGCGGCCCCGACAGAGCATTGGCGCCATCTAGTGGTCATATCAAAACAAGACTCGACAACGGCATGTCAGTGATTTCAAACTTTATTGACATATCAACAGAGTCAATTTTGTAAACGCACACTTAAGTTTTCAACACTTAGCTTAAAGGTAAAAACACCTGTAAAATCATCCAGTCCATCACAAAGATGCGCTAAACTTGAGTGGAGGTTGTTGACATGGCAGAAAAAGGAGAAAGTCAGACTTCATAAATCTCCCCAAGGGTATTAAAAGTGAACCGTGTCATATTGTTTTGGTGAAACAATGTACATGCAGTCCAGATTTTTGCTCATCATCTTTGGAGATTAGTCGATCATTTTATTTTGAAATTAACCTCTACACATGTACCATTCTTACATAATGAAAACTATGAAAATGGAAACCATTTGCACAGATACTGATTAAACAATCTTGTGTTCACTAATTGATAAATAGCCACACAGATCCAACTACACCCAGCAACACACACACACACACACATACAAACACGCACACACACAGCTTGTTCCTCACATGATAAAAACAGCGTCATGATGCTGACACACTGCACTCAGCATGACAATGACAGTGCTGGTGTGTGTGTGAAGATGTTGTGGTCTTGTTGTTGCTAGGTTTTTCACAGCTCAACACACACACACACACACACGCACGCACGCACGCACGCACATTGAGGCACCATCCTCACAGCCAAAACCATACAACTTTAAAACTGAACCACGAGCACAAACTCTGCACAGTTCACATACACACTCACTCGCGCGCACGCACACACACACACACACTTACATCCCCGACTCGTACCCAAAATACATCCTCGCACGCTCACAAAAGACATTTACAAAAGCATGGGCAGTATAAAACAATGTTAAAAACCTAAAAGCATCTAAAAGCAACAGCGCCTACAAGTGCAGTGACAATTTCCAAAATAATGTCCTGATTGGCACATTTCCCTCTGATGAGAAGAGGCGCAGCCTTGCACTTAGGCTTTGGTTTTCACACCTGAGCTCGCCAGGGCCAAAATTTTATCTTCAGAGCCTAAAAATGGAGACGGGAGGATGAGACAGGTGTGTTGGCAGCGCCTGCGTGTTGTGTGTAGGTGGTGTCGGCCCGTGTGTGTGTGTGTCCTCACCTGCTGTCACCGTCTCAAACTGGCTGAGGGAGGCCGTGGCATTCTCTGACAGAAACGTCTGGTCCTCTGCAGGCAGCTGTCAGGGAGAAAACAAAACAAAAACAAAGCTATGACTCCCCCTGCAGGAGGGGCAGTGCTATAACAGCATCTGTACCTCTGTTTGGTAAAGTTGTGGGATTTGTGGGCGAGATGTTGTTGTCTCGCCTTTTGCAGAAATTCTGTGGTTGAGAATCAAATTCCGTAAAAAACAAACAATCAAACAAACAAACAAAAAAAAAAAAAACTACCGTATTGACCCGAATATAGGACGATCCTGCATATAACACGACCCTCTTTTCCAAAGACAGATTTGTGGAAAAAAGTCATTTCGATGACCAAATCTTGTTTCATCATGCAGACACTTGATTTGGAAATCCTACTAAAGCACTGATAAAATTTGACATACAGGAATAATTACACAAGCCTTTGTAGTAGACCTCTGACTCAAACTACCTGGGGGCAAACTGCGGCCCGCGGGCCACATCTGGCCCTTTGTACATTCCAGTCCGGCCTGCGTGAGGCCAATCATAAACAAACATTCTGATTATCAGTATCAGCTATTCAAAATATTTAATTTAGAGCATTTTACAATGGAAGAAAGTTGGTGGCCCTCTGACACAATTCAGGTTTCTTATGTGGCCCCTGGTAAATGAAATGGCCACCCCTGGACTAAACAAAACGACACTCACCATCATCCCCTCTGTCCAGTCTCCCACTCACATGCTAATTGACTTTCCCAGTCGGACTTACGTATTAATGATTGCATGATCAGAGTATTTTTTTAAGCAAATTATCCTTGTTAGCATCATAACTTTTTTTGAGAGAGGACAGAGACGGTGGCAAAGGTGTCCTAAGCCTTGTCCACAAAAATAAGACGACCCCATTTTTTTAAAGGGGGATTTCCGAAGAAAAAACATGGTGTTATATTCGGAACAATACGATAAGAACACATATTGAGGGGAGGTTTCTCCTGACCACTGTCGCTAACGGGAGATGTGTTGGGTGTCTGTGTGTCCATCCCACAGCCCCTGACTGTTTACATGCTGAGGAGCACTAATTGCTCCATCCTGTAAAGTGCCTTCAGATAACTCCTGTTACGATTTGGCGCTACACAAATTAAATTGTATTGTATTGTATATACACACATAAACAAAAGCATACACACAAACTAGCGTGCTCATCACATTCATCTTGAGGTCAAAGTTAAATGTGTAACATTTATATTTGGAATGGTATTTATCATTCAGTCATGATTGATTTCTGTCTTATTATCGTGGAGGTGTGATAGAGAGAGAGAGAGAGAGAGATAGAGAGATAGAGAGAGAGAGAGAGAGAGGGAGAGAGAGAGAGATAAAGAGAGATGAAGAGAGAGAGAGAGAAAACTCTCCACCTCCTCCCTATGTGGTGGCTCCTATGGAGAATTCAGCCTCAGCCCAAATTCACACGCAGCTGCTAAATCATCTGTGGAAAAACCTCAGGCCTGTGCCGTGTGACCCATCCTCACCTTCTCTCCCAGTTTGCTGAGGGCCGTGAGGATTTCCAGCTTCTGCTGCGTGTGCACGTCCCTGGACAGTTTGCCCACCTTCAAGTCTCGATCCATCTGTAAAAGGACAGCAGGCGCATTAAGTGTGCGAGCGATGCAGGAGCTTCACAGCTTTGCACTGAACGGACAAAGTCTGGGCGTCCCAACCTCTGCCAGGCGGGTCCTCAGCTGTCCCGGCTGCTTCTTGGCAAACATTCGGATCACCTCGGGTGTTTTGAAGGCTTGGCTGATGGCAGCTTGGGTTGCCTGAAGAAGATGGGAGAGGAGACATCATCATGTCCATCATCTCAATCTAGGGCATCATGAGCCAAACTCATTTTCACAGAGGGCCACGTCAGCATGACGGCGGCCCCCAAGGGCCCAGATGTCAATGGCAATTATTAAGGAGGTATAAATGTAATTGAAGGTCAAATAGAACTACTCATATATAAGTATCCAATATAATTTTTTTTTACTTATTCAATTTACAAATAATCCAAATAATAAATATAAAAATATGGCAAATCTCTGCAATTATTATGATGCATATCCTTGTGTTTCACGAGGAAAAGAAACCTGAAATTAATCGGTTCACAATCAATCAACAAGTCAACAACCTTGGTCCAAGTTGATGTTCCTGAATAAATGGACATTTTATAAAGTGTGTATCTGGTCGAGGCACAGCTGCCGTCGCTTTACCAGCGACACGATCAACATGCATTGCGGGAGGTGTAGTTTGCGGGTCAATGCACGTTCAAATACAGGAGACTCATATTGAAACAGTCACTCAGCGCTTGAGGGCCACATACAATGATGCAGAGGGCCGCATGTGGGCTTTCAGCTGACACCTATAATATATTGACACAGTCATTTAATATCAAATACTGGTGTTTGTTTCATGTTTGCTCTCATGTGTATCATGTGCACCATATTTGTTCTGGTGCTGTCTCGTGTATATGTTACATAGATGTGTTTGTCTGTGTGCTATTACTGAAACAAATGACTAGATTCATTGATACAAGTGAATCTAATCCAGTATTCAGATCAGATCAGATCAGATCAGAACACAAAGTCTGACAGACGTTTGCATTCTGCCAATTTGTACCCTCACTGTAGAGCTTAAATGCTGTAATACAGTAAAAGTGGTCACAATAAACACCACTATCATTTTTCCCCTCATGTCAGCGCCACCTATAGGTACCCTCACGTCCATACCAGCTGCATTCCACTCAGCTCATCCACAAGTGTCATGTCCCCTGACATGATCTTCTCCAGCGATTCATTGAATTCTCGAAGCTGTTCCAAGGTTTCTCTCTTCGTCTCTTCATACTCCTCCTCATCCAAATCCTCTCTGCAAGACGCAAATGTGGATACAAAAAAGTGAATACAAAAATACATCTGACAAGAATCTTCCTCCACACAAGAGTAGATTTCATTGATTTAGATCTTGTCGTCCACATTACACCTGCATTCCTCCAGATCCTGCAGCTGCTGCATCAACCTGTCGAGTTGTTCTTCCATGTTTTGCCTCAGTTTCCCAGTTTCCAGTTTCCCTCTTGAAGCCATTCTGCCTAATGGTGTGCAAACAAACAACAGTCTAAAAACAGCACAAATGTGTAGACTACACTGGGTAACAGTATCCAAGCGTGGTGTGACAGTTTCGAGTGTCAAAGGAATCGATGTCTCGATCGATTCATCAATAACACTGATAACCTGTGGATCAGCCAGTTCGCTGTTTTGTGTTATCACTTGTTTGTAGCACCTTAGCCTAGCTAACATCACACAGGCACACGGCTCACCTCAGATCCTTTGTGTGCGGTCACCAATGGGACGTCTGCGACTGAAATGACAGCGTAAACCTAAAATCTGAGTGACAAAATCAACTCAAAAGCGGGTCCAGCCACAATAAATAAAACCGTGTTTAAAAAGGCGGTATGTGCCTATGCTGTCATGGGTTTTAAAAGGCTGCAGATTTGTGGTCGTGAACGCAACTCGTGTGAAGAAGGCGAGACCGCCATATCCGTTCGGCTCCGACCAATAAGAGCTCACGTTAGTTTGTCGTCATCCAATCGGGAAGCGGGTCGCAGAAGCTGCGGGGAGCGGAGGCTGACAGATCGCGACCGTGCGGTAGGCAAACCAAATCACCTGCTAGCATTATTTCACATTTCCCTCGAAAATACTACGCGTAATTGATTCATTTCAACCACACGGATCGTCCCGCTACCCCCAAGAATCATATTACCTTACATTACAAATGATAATGATCGCAACGTAGTAGACGGACTGAAATCTCGTGGCCATTGTAGGACACACGGGATCATAACATTTGTCTACGTGCACATGTAGAATAAAGCGTATATGTCGATCATAATGGATCTTTGTGATGTAAACACAGCTGTTGGCGTCATTGCACTATTTCTCCTGCTACGTGTACAATACACAAAAGTCAGGTATTTATGCAAAAGAGGGACTAAGCGTAGCTCTGCTTTAGTGAGGGCGCTTTCACTCTGCATCCCTAGCGTGTAGTCAGTTTGTCTGCACCCCAGTTCAAATGAATTTGATTAAAATGAAAGAATATCCCGTGTTTTAATCAGCGGTAGGCCGTGCATTTGGTGCCTGGGCCCTCAATGGGGACTAAACCGACTTGATCAACCTCACTGTCCTCAATATGACCTCACAGTAATATAAAGCACTAATACTGCACAAAGAACGCAGTTTATAAAGGCGTGGCATTATAGATGGCACTCAGTATTGATGGATGAATACCATGCATACTAAAGTAAGATACGGCGTTGATAAGATTCCAAACCTATGCACTACAGTCACATCTCTGCCATGTACACCATCTGGGGCAGTTAAAAAACAATATCTATCTAAAAGCATGGCGAAAACATTTTGAAAACATTAAATAGAGTGAATCATATTCACCAGAGTCCTCTCTTCACGGTGTTGCCTTAAAAATTTATTTTTTTGTTTTTATCCCTCTCTCAGTCAGCCATAGTGTGCATTAAATTGATTTTTTACCTGTGTTAATGTGTGCAGGTTGCTGAAAACGTATTTTGCTTTGGTTGAAAATAGATATAAGCAGGTGAGAGCTACCTGCTGGGCATCTTTGCCTGATGCACCTCCGATGGTGCCAGCAGGGAAGCTGCAAGGTCATCAGCTGTTCTTCCCTCTAGATCGTCTGACCAGTCTTAGGCCTGAAGAGAGCTGACATTATTGTGGGCCAGGTAGCTGGCATTGCGAGGCGAATTTGAGATGTGATTGGTCAAACTAACAGCCCTATTGCTAATTTAGCGAATGTCACATAGGCCAGCACTGCGGATTATGAAGGCCCAGAGCAGATTAAATTTACCCTGGCAACACAGAGAGGCTGATAGCTGATTAGAGAAAAAGGTCAAAGGTGGACATACTGACGGTGGTGCAGCCTAGAGAGATGCGCTGAAATGAAGAGAATAGATCACTGGCGATACATAGATATACTGTAATTTCATGGAACAAATATTAGAATTTTTGTTGTAAATGTTGGTCAGTGATTCTGATACTGTTAAGGCCAGCAGAGAAGACTTTGCTGGCCCTGACAGCACACCACTGGTACTCCCCCTGACTTGCTAATGTTCTGTTCCTCCCACGCCTCATAACTGTAGCTGTCGTGTAACTCAAGCCGAGTTTGCAGCATGGCTGGTCAGCGATTAACCAAAGTGGTCCTGCTAGCTTGTGGATCCTTCAACCCCATCACCATGATGCACCTGAGGATGTTTGAACTCGCCAGAGATCATCTGGAAGACACAGGTTGATTGAAGAAACAGTCTGATGTGCTGATGGGTTGATTGCTGTGTCGTCTCTGTTAATTTCTCTTTCTGTCTACAGGCCAGTACAGCGTAGTGAAGGGCATCATCTCCCCTGTGGGTGATGCCTACAAGAAGAAGGGTTTGATTGAGGCCAGTCACCGTGTGGAGATGGCCAGACTGGCGACAGAGACCTCAGACTGGATCACAGTGGATCCATGGGAGAGTTTGCAACCTGAATGGCTGGAAACAGCCAAAGTGGTTCGGTGAGTTTGCTGTGGTGACGATCATATCTTGTGCAAACATCACGTCTTGCGTGAGCATCACCAAATGAACAAAAGATGCCGGTGTAAGTATGTTTGGCAAGCATTTGGTGACGCCTCAGCTTTTCCGTTGATGTTCATTGTGGAGAGCAGCGGCGCACTTCAGTGTTATGGTCTCAAACCCTGAGCCACTCGTTTTTAAATCACCCCTGAGAACGCAGGACACATTGACATTCAAGAGCTGACTATCTGACGAAGGTGACATAAAGTTTATGCAATGCCTCTCGAGTCATGCACGGGGAATTTTGTCTCGTAAAACTCTTGCATCCTTTCCTTGTGCGCAATTTTCACATGGGATCTTTTGATATGAAGACGTGGGTGTTAAGTCAATAAAAAATGTAGAGACAGAAGAGCTGTTGTGATGAGGAGGGAAACAAAATTGCAGTTCATATTGTTATCTTTGCGCATTGATTAGAAATAAGTAAAACTGTAATGAAGACAAAACCTCTGATCTGATCCATGCTTACAATTTACATTGTACTTTCAGTATTCCTCATCTAGCTAGTTGCAAAATAAAAGGTATTTTCCTTATCCCGCACAAGCTGAAAATAAATAAATCTGCATTTCTCTCCTATCAGGCATCACTACAAACAGCTGGACTCAGCAGAGGATCGCAGCAATGATGACGTTGACAGCGTCATGTATGCCAAGAAGAGACGTGTCCAGGATCAATATTATGAAGCTTCACCCTGTCACAGAGGCCAAGGTAAAAAAGAGACTAATTTCAAACTCATCACACTTCATACTCTGCCTCACCCTGTTCTGGTAATGAGCTCAATGTTGGGTAATTTATTCACTCAGATTTGCGAATTACTGACTGATAGTTATTTTGTAATGATGTCTCCATTATGATGTCGCAGAATTCCAAGAGGAATAGGAAAATGTTGCTGGGAGGCTTTCTCTGAGGCCAAAATACACATCGTCACCTTCTTAAAATAATTGCCTAAGTCATTTTTTGCAATTTTTCAGGAAACACAAAAAACTGAACCATTTGTTGAATAAATGATATTTACAAACAATTTTAATCAAAAAAGTTGTAACAACAGATGTCTTTTGACATACAAACAGCAAGGTCAGTCAAACATGGAACATGACAGAATTAAATGACTTTGAACATGCCTTTGTGGGTTAGGGTTAGGGTTATGGGTTCATCTAACCCTAACCCTAACTCACATTTTATGCAATTTTGATAGCCTAGTGTATATTATAGTAAACATCTTCACTTACCAACATGGGAAGAGTCCTGAATCTTGGAAATAGCATCAGCAGCTGTGTAGAATTTTCATCTCCTTGAATCATCCGCCATCTTGAAAAACTTCTAAAATTGCCTAAGTCAATTTGTCTGGTGACTTAAGCAAAATAAAACTGCCTAAGTCACACTCTTGACATAGGCAAGGGGTAGAATGGCATGATCTGTTTAATTGAGGATGTAGGCAATTTTACCAGAGGTGGCCAGCATCATGAAGAGATGATTTATGCAAAAAAATCTTTTTTGAAAAAAAATTACTTAGGCAATTATTTTAAGAAGGTGACAACATGCTATTGTGTGTATATTGTGAAATATAATTGAATTGATGAAACTGACAGGGTGTACTTAGTG
>OMPJ01028778.1:0-28345 GCA_900312935.1 Carapus acus
GTCTTGACGGAGCGCAGACCGCGGCCCCGCTAATTGAAATATCTCTGTTCATCTTACATCAACCGCCCACCCCGTCAGAAAGGTTTGGCCCAGTAATGGAAAGTCTCAGCCCGGAGCCTATACAAGCCAACCGGCTAGCTGCTAGCTTCTAGCGCAAAATGGCCTCATTGTCGGTCGCCCCTGCTGAAAAGACAAAAGCATGCAGCAGAAACGGCGATCAGAACCGGCACCCCTGTCTTTAAGCCCACACGACTCTCTTTTGTTGTATTTGTGGCTACTGTCCGAAGTGGTGATGGAGAAATGGTCACGATTAACGTAACTATGTGGTTAATTTGTTTCAAATGTGAGCGCAGTGGTGAGAGCGGCGCTTTGAGGCGGTAGTGGGGGATGGGCCGGCCCGCAGCCATTGACGTAAAGCGGGGCTGCATTTTTGTTTGGCATCTCGCTGAAGCGCACGAAAAACCTAACTATTCAGTTTTTCTCTGGGCTGCATTCATATCGGCTCATATTTGGCACGTTTTCAGTCCACCATTACTACGGCAGAAATGTGCACTACCAGGATCGACTCATTCCGTCGCGCGTTTCGTGGAAAAAAAATCAACGCTGTCGTTTGGCTTCTCGGGTTATAAGGAGACGTCTACATGTATGTCCAGTCATAAAGAACTTATCATGTGTAAACCAAATATGAGTAAAGTGATGTTAAGAAATACCTCAGACTCCTGCGAATTAATAGATATCTGAGTTACTGTGATTCACATCGAGAATTTGCGTTGAAATTATTACACATCATCTCTTATTGATATGCATTAAGGGGCATCTGATCTGATGGTGCATTTCAATTTAATGAGAGAGGAAATATCATCAATTCACAGTTTGCAGAATTGTAACAGTTATGTTACTCCATTGTACATGATATGACCCAGATCTTGATCAGGTCTGATGAGGCAGACAACACATTGATAGTAGTCTTCTGTACCAGCATGCATGTATTATTTATAGGTCCACAATAGCGTAAACACTTGGCAGATGTAACAGAATACTATAGGTAGGTATGCACCACTAGCTCATATCATGAAGAGATCAACAGGGCAAAAGATTTGTTTCCACTTTGAGAGTAACATGATTTTGGACACAGAGCTAGTGATGAGTCCTTATTACACATGTTGTGCTCCTTATGGCTACAAAGTTCATCTACATTATATTATGAAGTTGCTATTCAGACTTTGTCTTGAATTCCAAAAGTTGCGATTCATTCATCACAAACCAGATGTGTGTGATTTCAAATACATCTTCAAATAATTTTTTCCCCCAAATTTTTAAAACACACGCATACAGATGTTTGTGTACATTTGTGACTTAATTTTGTCCTCTTCCAAACAGTTAATTCTTCTTTGTGCAGTGTGCTGTCTCAGGTTCACATCCCAAGTAATTATTTTTTTACACACACATCTCCCCCCACCCTCAGGGAGCTCTACTGCTCTCTAGTGTCTCTTGTTTAACAGGAGCCAGCAAAAAAGCACGACACAAGGAGAGACCTACCTTCCATATACGTGTACTCATCTCAATATTTTTCTTAGATCTCCAGGCACCTTGAGGAATAACTTTCCCCCCTATTCTGTCCACTACCAAGAATCACTTTCTATGCAAGAGAAACTTCCCGACCACCAAGACATTTAGCACAACGTAGAGTCAGTTTGTTATTTTTGGTGTGGATTTCTTAAACATGACAGATAAAAACTGTCTCCTGGTTGAGCATCAACCGAAGGCAAACAATTATTTGTCTACTTTTTTGCTCCAACATTCAGTATTCTCAATGGAACGTTGGCCCTCACAGAATAGGGAGGTAGAGGAGAGAGTTTATGCTGGATTCCAATGGAGAAGTCACTCACAGATGCTATCGTGACTCAATGACAGTGTTCAGAGATGTGTTGTTTTCACTGTAGCTCCTGGCCACACACTTGTGTATAGCTCCCGTGGGTACCGCAGTGTTTTAATATGAGAATAGCGTAATTATTTGTGTTGACTGTAGGCTTGCATTGTGTTGGCATTCTTAAAACCGAAATTTTAACGCTTGCGATCTTGTCCCTTCTGGGTTACATGTGTTATGGCAAATGCTTCCATAGTTCATGTGCACCATTATGGTCGTTGGATAAACATGTTTTCAGCAAATGATCTAATTTTGATTTTGCAAGCCCCAATTGTGTCCCCTCCAAGATGGAAAATGTATCAACGTGATTTTGAATATTTCATTGTGCCCTCTATTTTAAACATCCCAATGCCCTACCCACAGGTTGTGCACAGGAGATCCATGCCCACACAATTTTATCAGCTTGATGGAAATATGAAATGAGGTAGCTCCTGTGTATTTGTGTCTGGTTTAATCTTTTGGCAGTCGGGGTCCACTTCAACGTTGGCCGTGCCGTTGCGTTTCAGTGAGACGTCTGTGTTCAACGCGTGCCATCATAAGGAAGTTGACTCATTACTTTTCTTCCCGAGTAAAGAGCAATTCTTGTTAAACCAGTTTTTGAAGTGTGGCATGTGTAGACGCAGAAACCTGATATCATTTGTAAATATTAGTGGTCTGTCCTGGTATCATGCAATATGAATATTGTAAATGCCACATTTTCAACACTGCTAACTTTCACTCCTTAACAAAATACGAAATTTCATTGATTAGGATTTCTTGATCACAGGTGGCAGTTGGGAGTGCACTGATCATGCAACTTTTGAGTGCTGTGTTTTGTTTTCTGACAAAGCTCTCCATCTGTCCTTAACCTTGATGCCGTGATCGTATTTAGTTGGTAACCATGCTATTTTTGGTGGCTCAGTGGTCTGTTAAAAGTGTGGTTGTTCCGCCCAGCAGGAGTCTTGCTTCAGACTGGCCTAAAATGGGCAGAAATGGTGCTGAACAAAAGCTGCTTGTCGCTCGTACAAAAGTACTTGAAGCGCTGCAGCCGGGACCACGCTGCTATGCTATTGCCTGTGCCTCTCTACAGGAAAGGTATAGCAAACTTTAAGAAAAAACTACAAAAACAAATTAGTCGTAACTCCACCAAGACATGTTATACCTACCTACCTACCTACCTATTTGTGCAGATTACTCTCTAGGTCTTAGCTCGTATTCTGCAGAAATGTAGCCTTAGCCCCCTGTTAGCTTTCACTGATATTTCACCACATAGTCTCATTGCATCACGTATTTACATCCTTAATTACATGGCAGTTACTCCTTCCTGTGTGCTTTTGTAGTTAGTGAAATTGTTCTGAGCAATAGACATTTTGTGTTGTGTGAACTATGTAAGTTTTGCCGAGGTGTCTGACTTACTTCTCTCTCTTCACGACCACCGCAGACAGACATCATGTTCCCGAAGGGCACCAAGCGCAAATTCCCCGACTCCGGAGAAGAGGCAACCTGCAGCGGTGAGCAGGCCTTGTCGGTGCCACCGGCAGCAGCTCGGACGCTGTCCTCCTCCTACAGCCTGCAGCGGCAGTCGCTGCTCGACATGTCGCTGATTAAACTGCAGCTCTGTCACATGCTGGTGGAGCCCAACCTCTGCCGCTCAGTGCTCATAGCCAACACTGTGCGACAGATCCAGGAGGAGATGACCCAGGACGGCACCTGGCAGATCATGACGCAGGCTCTGGCGGCCGCACAGTGTCCTGCCGACCGCCTAGTGGCCACAGAGGTGCTGTGTCGGCAGACAGACCCCGCAGCTCAGGCCAGCCAGAGCCCCAAGCCCTTCTCAGTGGCAGGGCTAGAAGAAGCCTACCACTCGGAAGAGGTGGTCATGGAGGGAGATGTGGAGACGGAAGTCACTATGTCCACCCTGTCGCCAGTCTCCCCTCAACTTTCTCCTGCGTCTTACCTAGCTGGACCGTTCGGCATGGGGCCGTGCTGGGAGGAGGAAGAGGAAGATGGTGAGTGTGAGGAGGATGAAGAGGAGGATAGCGAGGAGTGTGTGTCAGAGGGTGAGGACACCACAGACTCGAGGACAGGAGACCAGGTTTTTGGGACTTTTGAGATCAAGCACCCAGCTCCGCCCCCTGACCCTGCCCTCGACGAACTCTTTTCAGACGTGGACCCGTCCTATTATGACCTAGATACGGTGCTGACAGGCATGCAAAGCGCCCCCAAGATGGGACCCTACGACCTGCTGGAGAGTCTCTCCTCTCATGGGCCCACCACGCTGAGCTCGACCTCGAGCTGCAGGGCGGACCTGAATGAACTGGACCACATCATGGAAATCATAGTGGGATCCTGAAACTCTGAACATTCCTCTGGCCTGTGCTTATCCCACAAACACTAAGCAGACTATGCACAGCACCTACGTGCATGCTGTGGATGTGGATGTTGTTACATGGGATTGTTGGAGGTTTTGGGACAAGGCCGGAAATTAACAAGACCTGTACCAATTTGGGATCTGCTGGTTGGCCATTTATTCACTCAACCAGCCTCTTACTTGGGCCCTCATTTTCAATTAAAGAATTGGCAGGCAAAAGTGAGGGTCTAATTTGAAACGGGGATTCAGAAGCCATTGTGGTCTGCGAACACGGCCGTTTCCTGCGTTGTGGAGAGAAAACAAAACACAACAATATCTGAGATGGCGAAGATAATTACTCATAGCACCAAGCATTTTTTTTGTGTATTTTCAATGTTTACGTTTGTCATTTTTTTCTGTCTTACTAGTTCTTTTTGGTCATATTTGGTCCATTTCTATTTATTGATACATGGACTGAGGAATAATGCACCACACTACATACACCGCAAACCAGAACAAATTGTAAATCCAAATCTATGAATCAATGCATATTTTCCTAAAGATTTGAGCAATTATGAATGAAATATATGTATATGTACGTATGTGTATATAGAAATATATTTTTTGCATTATACAGTGGGGGATTTTTTGCAAGTATCATTTGGTAATGTTATTTTTTCCTCCCTACCAGTTTTTAATATTTTAATGTAGCCAGTCTCGACACAGTGTCTTCCCATGGTTTGGTATGATAGGTAGACTGTAAAGGTGTCATTAATGGCACCACCACACCTCATAGGCACTGTTCATTCATTTCCTCAAGAGCTTTACACAGGCCAGGAAACTCCTTACCAGCAAGCAACGACATGTTGGTAATTTTTATTTTTACTTTGTCCGCCTTTCACCTCAGCTATCTGTTCTGCTGTGACAAATTTCTGGTCGGTTGGTTGGTTGGTTTAGTACAACAGTGGGCAGTGGGCAAGTCAGGAAAGTGTACTGGATAGACTCTCAAAACAACAGCAACTTTTCCGACAAGCAACCGAAACCCCGGGGTGATAACTACATTACGAAGCCATATCCCATTTTCTCATTTGTTACAACTGCAAATGATGAATTCTGTGTTTGACCCATCTAATTTATTGTTTTATTTATTGTATTTATTATATCTAGGTACAGACATGCCATATTGACTTATCAACCAACCACAAGGCCCAATCGATTATACTTATCCAAATTATGCCCTCTATTTTGAACGCAGTACTTATTTATTCCTCCCATTTTTAATTATTATTAGTAGTAATAATGATAACCGGGTTAGAAATCACTATGCAGCTCTTGTCATACATGTTTCAAAATGATTGTATGAGACTCAAATGTCCTTAAATTCATTTATGCAAACAGTTGCCTTTCTCCTAAAGTTGTGGAAAATGAGATGCATTTTTCAAAATTGTTCCTTATTGTGATGAAGAGATTAACTCAGGCAAATGGAAAAAATGTATTGAGGAAAATACAGTATTACAACACACTTAAAACCTTACCACAACACTCCTGAAGGATGTCATTCTGGTCTGAATGGGAGCTAGAACTTCAAAGACTAATTACTGTTGTAAAATGTATGCATTTTTTATATTAAGAAAAACATTGTAGCATCTTTGTAAATATTTTTTATAATAAAAGGTGCAACTATTTCTGTGTGTCACTGAATCACTAGTCAAATAAGGTCTCGCAACACAAATATTTCATTTAAAATGACCAAATGAGTGGCCATCTTCAATTGACTTCTTACAGAATGAGTCTCACCACTTCTTCTATTTCCACTTCTTCATTTGATTGCTCATCTTTGTGTCCCCTTTCATGATGAAACAAGGGGCTGAGAGCTGATCCTCGATGTGGCCCCGATAAAAATCACCACACACTAACACTGAGGACAGAATCCTTGTATGTGAGAATTATTGTCGTCATTATTATTCAAATGTATTCAGTAGCATTCTACTTTGTGTATCTTTCAGACTTTGTCATTTCAAAAACATTGTTATTTCAAGAGAAATTGTTTGAACTGTGCCTTTGCCGCATCAGGAGTTCAGTACTTTCTGTCCTCGTGTGCTGTCACATGACTGACTCTATGAAGGGAGATACTTCATTAGATATGCAGGAACTGTCAGAAAAAAGAAAAGAACGATTGTTTGCAGCTCCAGTTATGGTATAAATCTCACAATGAAAATGAGCTTCAGTGATTAGTCATGGGACTTAACCTGTATTTTTCCACAACCTTTATCTATAAAAATAGATAAACCTTTCATTTTTTTGGGAAAAAAATCACCAGCTAAATATTGTGTTGGCATTTTGATTTTAGTAGTAGTAGTGGTTAAACATTACCTACTGTACCTTCCCCCTCAATTGCCACTTGGTGACTCAGCAAAATGGAATGCAGAGAAGTTGAAAAGCATTCAGAGGCAAAACTGCATTGAGAGTGCAGAAGGCATTCACACAAATTCAAAATCCCCGATCCCTGATATGAATTGTTGTTTCACAGAATTGGTTTGTCTCTCGGTCCATGTTAACTTGTGCAAGGAGATGATTAAAAATGCTTTTCAACAGCAAGGTGGCTCCCGGGGTATGGAGCTCAGTCATCTAAAGGGGAATCTGAGCCAACATGCTGCTCTTCCTCCTGGGAAGAAGTCTGTCCAGAAGGTATTTTGATAGAATGTCCACTGGTTGCCCTCTGGAGGAGCATCCAAAGCACAGGTATTTAGTAGAAGACTCATTGAATGATAAATCCCCAACTGATGTCTAATCATGTAATATGTATATTTAGTATACTTCGATGAATAAATCACAGGGTTCATCAGGATTTATCCATATCCATCCACCAAAATATCCATAACCCATATTTCATAAATTCCACAATACATACTTGCCATTTTGGCCTCTGACACACTCTTGAAAGGATTTTTAACTGGTACTTAATCTTAGTACTGCTCATACTTGTTAAGGCACTTCATGTCCATTCTCTCCCTCTACACACGAACGAGACCACGGTTTACGGTTTGTAAACAATCATATATGACGATTTGAAATCTCTGTCTACAGATTATCATGTTTTCCGCGTAAAGTAAGTGTCAAGTGGAGGAGTTGTGCCGCTCCACCTGCCGCAGGAGGAAGAGGAGGCGGCGAGTATGTAGTCACTTCCATATTTGGACTCAGTCGTCCTGTTCTTTCCGGCCGTGGCTTTCCGCCTCCCGGCTGCGTCATCTGTCCCTTTAAAAACGTTGCATTCACGAACCGTTTGGTAAGACATCGGCAAGTCGCGATTCAGTCACCCCCATCCCCCCATAACAGTCGTCGTTGAAACGAAGCGCCGACATTGCTGACATAACGGTAGCCAAAAAAGAGTTATGTTTGCCGAGTAATCTTTCTTAATTTGTCAACCACCTTTTCACGGAAGAGCACTTCCTCGTAGCATTTTAGGGGCATAAGACGTGCACTTGGCGACCGGACCGAACAGTATATAACATGTGAAATTTACATGGCAAAGCATAGCCACACAAAACGACGAGCCATTGCGAACAATGCGCGTCAATGCAACCTGTGGTTTGCAATGTGGATTCCTTGAAACTCCTGGCGTGAAACGTGAACCCCACGTTGGCCGTCACGTTCTCTAGTAGGCATGCACGTGTATTCCGACAGTGGTGGAAGTGAATTTTCACAAGCCGCCCCTAAAGGCAGCATCAGGAACAGGCGGAGGCACATTCGCTGCCCCGTGAGGAGCGGAGGTGGATATGTGAAGAGCAGGTAAACGGACCAATCAGCACGCGCCTCGAGGTCCCGTGCTGGACGTGTAGTCCCGCCTTTCACCCCCACCCCTCTGCCGTGGATGTTCTGGACACTCGGGCACATTTCGGGAGTCGACAACGACACGGCCGGTACGACTGAGGACAGTGATCCCACCAAAAGGCGAATCCTGTAACCCTCAAGACACTTTTCAAGGACATGTAAGGTTCGTAACTACCCATTATTTGACAAGTCTTTGTATATCAAGTCAATACTTGCCTCGCATCTTGCCCCCAAAGTTGTTCTCCTGCAGTTTCCACACTCCTGTCAGATGTGGACATTTAGGATGAGGCCAGCAAAGTCATTTCTTTCGAGTTTTATTAATTTGTTTTAAATATCACTGTCTCATTAAATTTGTCTGCGGATGAAATTTTCAATCTGTGTTGTAGTGTGAAAAGTCTCAGTTTGTGTATCGTATTGTATTTCACCCGACTTTGAATACATCAACGTAAACGTCCACACCGTAATGATGGATCACAGAATTAGAGTGAGTCAAGCGAATATTATTTTCTTTTGAAATACGAATAACAACAATATAAATCTGGATATCACTCCTTATTTTGTGTAAAGAAAGGTGTGTAGGTTGTTGGTGGGAATATTGTTGGTGGGATCAGCAGGTTGTTGGTGGGAATATCCTTGCACGATTTAGTGTTGGATTTGTTACATACTAAATGTGACTGATTACCAATGAATGTACAATTCATAGATTTTCAAAGATTTGTACATAACAGTGCTGTCAAACAGATGATCCTGAACTTTAGGCTGTCCACGTTGTAGCTAACTCTGGATTAGCCCATAACTGTCCATTGTACCCTTAACAGCAAAAGTACAATTTATAGGTTTGTCTCACGTAATTTTACAACAAGAGAATCATCATCATTTCATCATGTGGATGCTACGCTGATAAAAGATAACTAATCACCATTATATATCTGTGTGTGTATCTAATGTTCTTCCCATATTCCTGCCTGTGGCGCTGTAGGGCCATGTTGGGTCGCGGAGTGAAACGGAAGTGGGACTGCCTGAAGGAGTCTGAGGCAGAGAGGGTCCCTGTCGCTGTGACTGAAAAAGAAAGCGGGGAGGAAAATGAGAGTGGAGCCCTACTGGATCTACCCACCTCGGACACAAGCCGCCTGCAGCAGCGCCAGCTCGTGCTCGGTCTCTGCTTGGAGAAGCTCCAGCACTATCAGGCAGGGATGGAGCTAAGTCTGCGCCGCTCTGTACTGCTCATCAACATGCTCAGGCAAATTCAGGATGACATGCAGGGCGATGACAGAGGCATGGACATACCGCTCGAGGGCATACATCATGACCCCAGCCTCCTCAGAGACTCCATCAGGGAGGATGAGGCAGTCACGTGCCCTGGGTGTTCAGACGGCGGCGGAGAAATCCTGTCTGCATCTCCTGCACCTGCTTTTCCCTCTCAGGAGGCAAACACTTGGCATGGCCAACCAAAATCACTGCCTAGCACAATGCTCACTGCTTTTAATGAAGCAGTTAACGCCAAAGGCTATCTCAGCGACGTAGCCCTGGACGATATCTTTGAAGACATTGACACTTCAATGTATGAATCATCAGATCTGCCGAGCGTCTGGGCGACAGGCCCACTCTGGCCTATCAATGTATCATTTTGGGCGGACGAGGATCTGAAGATGCGTCCTGCTGGCCACACATCAGCTGGAAGCCTGCAGTCATGTTTGATGGACCTGAACGAACTAGACCACATCATGGAGATCTTGGTGAAGTCTTGAGCACAATGACGACTGTTTTAAACGACAGATATTGTGAGCCTGGATATTTGAGGCTGTCTTTCCTATCTGGCTGAAAGATATATTTTCTGATCAACTATGTAGTTTTGATATGGGGAGGAAATAAGCAGGATCACGTTACTCATTCCACCCCATGTATGACGGCTCATGTCTCCTGTAGATGTTTACATATGACAGCCAGCACTGCAGCGGATGAGTGGTACATGTATCCACCTAGCAGCAGTCGAGTCTCTGAAGACATGTTTCACACAGATTGCATCTATTTTTACACATATTAGGAATTCGGTTCCCCTGTATTTCTCTGGATTGATGTTCCACAATGATACCAGAAGAACTGTGTGACAGACAAGTTCTGGTTCCCCAGATAGCAGAAAACAGTAGTTTGTGATGTCACGGGTAGCAAAAAGCTACTGTGCATAAGGCCGGTGATGCAGGCAGCCACACAAGAAGTTACAACACTGGTAAGGGAAGTGTTGCAAGAGAAGCCACTGAACTCCATGAAGTGACGCCATAGTTAGAGCACAAGAATATCCTTTGTTACTTCACAGACAAAAAACGTCATATGTAATATGTGCAAGCTTACAGAGAAGAAGCCACGGTTCTCGAACAACAGAGACGAGACCTTGGTTGATTACCAAGTGACAATCTTTTCAGTTACTTAAAAGGTGAGCATGTGTACACATGTGTGTGTCAAGTTGTCAGGGGGGCAAAGGTTGGAGAGTCCGAATGCCAACAGTTGACCTGAGCAGGACTGTGTAACGCTAAGGGAAAATAGGCTGTCAGAAGTGGACTGTCAGAAGTCAAACAGTCCATTTGGCAGGGGGGTTGATATTTATTTTCTGGTATTGAGCAGCTTGTGCCGCTTGCACTGACCTGCAGAAATTAAGCCAGGTTTACATTATTTCACAAACTCAATGAATTTGGGATGGCATCATGTGCCAGTCTCAACAAGTCAACTAAACAAAGAAACCTGATGTTGTTATTTATGCTATAATGAGGAATTAACAGTAACTTTATTTGTTAGTCTGCTTGATTGTCTTGTGTGAATTTAAATTATTCTCTGTTTAATGATCTTTGTGTGTCTATGTTAACAAATTTACAGCCATGTTTTGGGTTTTTGTAGACACTCAGATAGTTTCAGCTGATAGTCATTTTCTCATTCTTCCCACTGTCACTATGAGATTGACATTTCAGCCTTTTACTTGCTGTTAATTTGTATTTATGGAAAATCAAATACGACGTGACTGCAACATACATTGTATTTTAAATCTTAATGCAATCTGCCTCTACTAGAGTGTTCGATTACCTAATGGCAGCATCAGAACGACTATTCCTTGTTTGTAGTTTTCAAACGAGAACATGTATTTCACTGGCCTGAAAGGTTTGTATTTTTATTCGGACGCTCAGAGTATTTTTACACAAGTTTTATATGTTTGTAAAATGAAACTCGCATCTCTAGTCATGTTTATGTAATACAGCGACATAAAAAAGATGCTTTAATTTAATTGTGTGTGGATTCTTCCCTTTCTACCTCCGGGTTGTTAGTTTGTCGCTGAGGCCACTTCACCTCCTCCTGTAAATTCCATTAATTCCTTAAATTCCATGAATTCATGGATGGAGATCATCTCAACTCTGTCACTGGCTGATAGACAAAGCTCCGTGGAAAACATCACATCCCAAAAGTAGGATGGGGCTGTGTAGCTTCTTCAAAGATGGTCTCATCTCCATCTTATCTGGCACTTGCAGCATTGACAGTTGGCTTGTGAAGAGAAAATGTTGCCACGCTCCAGCCAAGCAACAGAGAACCTGTCCTCATTTCTCCAACTGTCAATAAGACGGAGGAACACGGCTTTCATTCCTGGTGAGGGCCTTTTTTTTGTTGAACTTGTTTTAGCCTGAGCAATGCTGATAACTGCAGTAAACTGCAGAAATGTTACGTAAAGCTCCCCAACCCTTCAATGAGGCCTGCCCCTCCCCTTGGCCTTTCCTCTGCATGAGCGCCACTGTTGTAGGAGATTAATCTGTCCAGACACTCTGACGGCGAAATGATCGGGGAGAAAAGGAAGAGGATGAGGAGGTGGCACGCCAGAGAGCTAGGGGGAGGTGAGAGTTAACAGCCCACGTCAAGAGCGGAATGGGCGGGGCTTATGGTAGGCTCCACCCAATGTCACTGACCGCCCCCAACTGTGTGAGGCGTAAGGAAAGCCTCGTTTCTGCTGCCTGTTTCTGCTGCAGACCTCTCAGGAAAACTGATAAATCTCAAGAAATGGGTTTCAGAGGATTTGTTTTCTTTTCTACATGCAGAGTACATCAGCGGGCAGAAGCAGTACAATCTACTGTCCTATCTGTGTACAGTGTCAACTGTATCTGTAAAGCAAAGGTTGTATGTTGAATGTACGCTAATTATGACAATAAAATTTACTTGTATTTTCTACATTTAGTGAAACAGCACACCTCTAAAGCAACTATTGGCTGTTGTTATTATCTTTCACTAATCTGTCACTCGAGACCTAAATCAGTCACGTACTTATTAGGATGTGCAATAAAATGATAAATGATTGGAGTTGTGTTTTCATCGATGATTGTTTGTCTGTCACTATGGAGCAGCAGCACTATGGATTGATTCCATTTCACTCTGATGTGGTTGCTAGTGGGAGCTGTCTCATTTCAGCGCTGATTTTCGCTACCATTAGCCTGACAGTGGTGGGATTAGAATGGTACATTAGAACTGAGTCAAGTCAAGTCGAGTCAATTTACAGAAGACAGAAGCAGTCTGTTTACAGACGAAATGTGTGGTGATGCACTGTGATGCACACAACATTTCACATGCTGATATATCTAGAGATATATTTCTTTTTTTCATCTTGTGCATGTCGAGGAGTTGGTTTAGCAAACCTACAAAAAGCTTATTGTATTGCAAAGACAAACTGACACCTCCACACACTTGAATGTTGGAGTCATAAAGTTTACTTGTTAAGACATGACTGCGCAGTCTCGAAACGCCTGACTAAGGGATGTATTCGCCCTGAGTTTGGGCTTTCAGACTAACTGTATCTTACACTCATGAGAGGCTTCAGAGCCTCAACACTGGGACTCCACGTTCAGTACAACTGTTCCCTCTGACGACACGCTGACGTCACAGGACATGAATCAAAACCCTAGCTACGCATGCCACCTGGTGGCCATTTCAAAGAATGACATGACTGCCCCTCCTGGTGGGAGAATGACAATGCAAATCCGTGTATAGCTGTAGAGTTTGTTGATACTGATGTTTCTGGGTGTGCTCTGGTTGTATGTGTTTGCGGAATTTGTGTATGTGAGTGGACAATGGGGGGAGGGTGGGGCAGCCCGGTGGATGATACTGTGTGTGTTTTTATTCTGCCGTTTCATCCAACATGGCTGACACTGAGAACTGGTGCAGGGAAGCTGGTCCTCACCTAACATGGCTTTACAGCACCAGACCTTCTTTCAATCAAGCGCTACAACAATGCCTAACAGTGGGAACAGTTCAATGCACGTCAGTTTGTTTTAAATTACACTTATTTATGTGAGACAAGGGCTGCCATTGCTGAAATAAGCAATAAAATGTCCTTACATTGAAAAGTGCCTGTCAGGGCACCACATCACTTACCATTATCAGGATTAAATGTTGACAATATTAAACAGACACATTAAAAGAACAATACAGAAATGAAACACTACCCTCTGATGTGCCATATAATATGCTGCATCATAAAAAGAATAAAGTAGAGTAATTATCTTGCACTCAGCACTTAATTGAAAAGGTGACTCAAACCTCCATCAGCGTCAAAATATCAGTTTGTCGAGATTTTCGGTGAGTTGTATTTGTTTCTTGTGGTCAACAGCACAACAAAACCACGCAGTGTAATGTGGTCAACAAAAGCAAAGTGATGTGTGTGACGTGCAGACTAAACCTGCAGCTCAGTATTTCAACTGAAATTCTATTATTCACTTTGCTGCATCACCGGAGGAAACGAACCCTGTCACAATGTTTAATTGCTCTCTGCAGAGTCGCCTTTGGCTGGATAATGTAATCTGTCGATGTCTCGCCAGAAGTTTCTTGAGATCAAGTCAAAGTGGGAGTGCTATAAAGGGGGAGCATTACTTCACCCTGCCGGTGCCATCGCAAAGGAGGTGCCAGAGGAATGAAGAGTGTAACCGCTAACTTCTTATGCAACGTCATCGTTACAGAGGATTGTTAATGACCCTAATTTCCAAAGGTGCAGAGGCATGAATCAGAGCTGAGAGCTGCCTCTGTGAGGCTCCAGACTGGAATGTGAGGGTGTGGTCAGATGCGAGGAGGTGCAACACGTGCTGCAATGTCCCACAGACAAATGTGCAGAGGGCGTGGCTACATGTGAGCCTGACATGCAACTACAGGCAGGAGAGCCACTGCAAACCTTAACGTCAATACAACGTGAATACCCAGATATGTGGGGACTTTGCCTGGGGGACTTCATTTTCCAAACACTTCCCATCAGATTTACTGTTCCGGCCATGACTTGGTGGTTTGTCAGAGAGAGTGAGAGAGGCTGCAGGTGTGGTGGAGGTGTAAGTGTGCAGTCCAGCAGAATGCTGCGGCGTGTCCATGTAGGTTTAATATTTCCCTGCAGGCACAGATCAGTCTGCTGCGGGGGGATAAAGTCTGACTAAGCACAATAGGAACAATGGCCGTTAGGCTCAAAAAGCAACAGAACAGATGGGACGGAGTGATTTGTTTCAAAAGATATGACACTATTTCTAAGGTCAGAGGGATCTCAGCATCTCGTGCTGCACCCCTAAGCCACATCATCACGTCTTTCCACCCTTTAAGTGGAACAAACATTATTGCACTCCTCCACTCCTCTCCTACCTTTTTTTTCCACACCCCAAGTGGTTTCATATTGATTATTCGCAATGATGTATGCCAGAGCCTCTCTCTGCCCAATCATTACGTGTGTTTGATCAATCCACCTAAAAAACGCTGCCAGGCCTTATAAAAATTCATTAGTCCGCGGTCACAGATGAGATTCATTGTCAGGTGATGTTTCACCAGGCATTTTAGAGATTAGAAAACAGAAAGAAGCCATCTATGGACACAAAACTCTGAAAATGCTGCTGTGTATCCTAAAAATGTGTGACAACATTTTTAGTACAAAGACGTCACCTTTTCTGCTACGGTATTCCGATACTTGATCTTTATATTGACATAACGGTTAAGAATTACTACTACAGGACTGCTATTTCTGGACAAAGGACCGCACAGCCTACAGTATATCCTAAAGAACTAACACTTAATGTGCAATTTGACCTTGGTAAACAAAAGGTCATTGTCACTCTGCACAACAGGTCCTAAGCAGATGGTGAGCAGGACCAAGTCTGATGGACGGCCAAGCTTGCTGAAATGTCTTAGAGGCCATAACACAGCAGCATGTTGCACCGAGAGATGAACTGGCAGCTTTGCAATGAAAAATTCAGGACAATGAGATTCCACTTAATCAAAAGTGCATCTGTGATTATGACTGATGTGATTGTACTGGAACAAAATTCCTGCAAATCAGTGGTGGTTCACTGAACCTAGGTTTTGCTTAATTGGTTAAGAGTACAACAATTCTGGCAGCCTGCTACCCAGTTCTACAACGTGATCCAATATCTGAAACCCTATCATTCTGCTGGTGGCTTACCCTGATGTTATTTTTAAAATTATGCGGCATGAAATTTGTTTTTCAGCTGACGGGGTGATTTAGAGGGACCATTCCGGACTTGTATATCAGGGCACAGGAGACGCTAGAGACAATTGAACATGATCATCACAGGTGGGACAACATTGAAATGCACAAAAACAAAAATGGTCAGTTCATCAATTCTAATATAAATCTACAATGTAATATGTTAAAATCGAGGTATGACAGGGTCTCTTGTTGGCTATGCACAGACAGACAACAACTGAAATGCATCATTTCAAAAATGAAGAGGACCAAGGTAAGACAGGAATTAAATATCAAGGCAAAAATTCAGTTGGTCTTACACTGTGACTTAAGCTTTGACCAATGTAGTCCCACTTCTTTAAGCAGCACGTCGAACGCACAGACACTGGCTGTTCGTGAGTTGGTACTTGAAATCTGCTCTGAAATGTGACCTAAGCCTCAGTGCTGCAGAAAACATTGATTCTCTACTAGCTGTTTTGATAGGGAAACAAATCATCACATTATGTTGTTTTTCTCAAGCAAAGGGACTCTGTGGAGAGGCTGGGACCCCAAACCACGTGTAGCTGCTAACGGAAAAAGGAAATGAGGGGAGGCTACTTGCAAACTCAATTCCATGTATTCCATGGGTCACTTGATGTAAAAACACCAAATGCTGCAAAGTTTACCCTCATTTTTACATTAGAATTAATTCCAAGTTTCATCATTTGGAATTTTGAAGCATCTTAGATCTGGCAACTTGTTTTTAGATCGTGAAACTTGATCCCATCCTAAATACACAAAGTACAAAAAAAATTGATAAACTGGGTTTCACATGACGATGGTGGTATTGATCTCTGGGCTGCAAGCACAACAAATCTCGGACAAGAGTGATGCAAATACTGGTTGGACTACATGGCACTATCGAATTAGCTCCAAATCAGAGCAAAATGTGGGTAATTAAGAACGGTGGACAAGCTATTAGTCACATCTGACACTGGTATTGTGTGGGTTACCCACATGTGTACTGCAGATGTGCTTTGACTTACCTTCATGCTGAACCATCACGTGGACATCACATGACATTGAGATTTTTGTGTTGTATACGTTTCTGACGTTAGTTACAAAATATAAGCTCCTACACGTTTCCCTGCACCACCGTGATGTTTCTGTGGATGCACACAGTTGACAGTATGATTGGACACTAAATATTTGTGTATGTTTCCTGACAAAATACGATAAAGGACAGGCTGGGACACTGTACAACTTGCGAAGACATATGCAATATTCTTTGCTAACCTTCCAAACACTGTTTGGATCACACTGGCCACTGCTTAGGGCCTTGGTCCTCCTCCACAAGCCACAAGCTACAAGATATAACACATAAACCCATGTTTTTCAATGCCTAGCTCAACAACTGAACAACATTTATGCAGTGTGTGTGGAGATTCATTCAGTCAATCGCAAACTGAGGTTTTCAGCGCTCACTTTGACTGAGAGGTCAGAGGTTACGGGCTGTTACCTAGCAATGGACCTAAAAACCTTCAAGATTAGCTTTGAGACAACAGTGAAAGGAAATCAGGTTGTGAATGTGCTCATGGCAAAACATGAGTCCCTCACAATTTTTCAATGAGTGATGGGAAAAAAAGAGTCAGGTGCTCTTAGAAATGGTATGTTTAATAGAAATACAGCATGCATCGAAATTTCGTATGTTCAAATTGCTTTGTAAAATTTACAGTCTGGACGTAAGCTTTGGACTTAAGACTTTATTAGGACTTAGACTTTATCTATCATTGCAACAGAAAACAAGTTCACCTAACAACGAAATTGTATGAGCCCGAATCGACAGTGCATATCCATCATAAATAAATAAATAGAATAAATAACATCAATAATTCCAAATGGAATTTGTGATATGGCACATAGTATATTACATATTCACGCTCTTGGATAGAACTCTTGTCCCCTTTTTGTTTGTTCTTGCACCTATTCCTGTGTAAGATCTGTTGGTCTCAAGAGGTTCCTCACATACAGTATATAGGAACCGTCCAAAACACATCACCTCTTTTTACACCTCCCTCCACAGAATGAACCATGACATGACCAGCATGTTTTGAGCTGAGAGTCAGCACATCACTCTAATGAAGTCAAACTAAACTAACAGCGCATCTGAGTGAAAAGCTGGTGAAACAATGAGGCCCATGCCAAGGTCCTTCAACTAAGCAAGAGCAAATCAGATTCATGTTTCCTAAACTATATTGAAAAGATTTTGGCTGCACAGCGATTCTTTCAAAGATTCCAAACCCAAAAATTCACCTAGAGTCTGGTATTGGTTTGTTAGTGGAGCATACTTTTGATTTTTTTGTCAAATGAATCATTCCAGATTGGACATTTGACTTGCATTGTTTACTTACTTTTTGAGTATCTTCCCACCTCTCCCTCCCAGCAATGAAACTGCATTGCATTGAAGAAACTGCAAACAAGGTGCAGAGAAATATGTTCACTGCCCTGAAATAAACCTCAGTCAACCTTTGTGTGACTGTGTGTGTGATCACAAGTGCGATGCAAAGGAAGTGTTTTTATGACTCTGAAGTGAAATCAGCATGACTCAAGCAGAACATATGGATTATCTATGCAGTTACAGACAAGAATGTACGGTATGTAGAGTGTGTATCCCTTCCTGTTGTGTCCGTGTCGGTGTATGTGTGTGTCCATGGGTGCGGCTCAGTGTGCGTGCATCAGTGCCATGTGATGTTGTGACTTGTCCTAAAGATCACCAGGTCCACTTTTCACACTGTCTTAAGCAGAACCAAACTACAATGTCAACCTCTCTGGGAACACAGATGCACAGAGGGTGAACCTCTCACAGAGTCACACACCTTTCCAGCACATTCCCACACCAGATTAAATGAAACTAATTTGTTTTTGGTGAACTACTGTTTCACTCCACATGGCTAATACTAAGAGGGTTTTTCTGCTCTACAGTGTGATAGACTTGGACCATCAAAATAATTGCAAAGATCACTCGGTGGTTATGGTGACATTGTTTTAAGTAATATCATACACAGAGTAAATATCTTGAAGGAGAGATGAAGATTAACTGCAAAGAGAGACGGACAAATGGTCACAGTCCGCCGTGGCACGGCTGGCTCAGTGCCAATTACACTGGAATGGCTGAAATGTGAACCTGCTTTCTGCGATAAGCGGGGATAGAAAAATATGTGGGGGGAAAATGTATTTGCCACTGCCTCTGAGCTGAATGTCACACAAATGTTACTCTGCATTCCAGTGTGCAACAGAGGACACATTCTTTGGGTTTGTTTGTATTTTGTTTGTTTATTCATTTGAGTTACAACGGGGCTCAGATGTGAGTGACTCTCTTGGGGAGTTATCATACATTCGGGGCTAAATCAGTGATCATCACTCTAATCACTAGTGCACATAACTCTCACTTGTGGCTGCATTTGCAATGTGGTTTTGTGCAAATGCAGTAACAATGACACATTTTATTTTTGTGTGTGTAATCAAATCAAGAATCTACTGCAAATGCAAAACCACACTGTTTCAGCTTCCACATACGCCCGATATCATGCATATGTCTTTAAGATGCTCCACTCTGCAGTGATTGGACAGATGCTTCAGGCCTCAGCTAGCAACACGCTCTGCCTAGGAGACACAGATGCAAGCAGTCATTAACCCACAAATTCAAACCCAAACATATTGAAGCCAGTTTTTGGCTTATCTAACTCTGTGACTGAGTTGAACACGTGTGCATGCATGTAAAAGGTGTCCGTCATCATGAAAACACATGAAATGAGCAAAAAGCATAAAATCTGAACAGATGATGGGTATTGTTTGTACAGTGTGTAATGTTAATTTGTATACTAAAAGTTTACAAATGACTCTGCATTCTTTTGTTGCTTCCCCATCTCCCTCTGCTTTCCGTCCATGTTTGACATTGGTCAAGGACTCATTGACTGATGGATTAACAAACAAATGTCTCTCTCTGTTTCTTATTGCTCTGGTTGTGTAGCACACCTTTTCATTTACTGATCTGTTCAATGGTGGATAGTTTATGCACACACAGTACTTTGATGTCTTTTTTACTGCAGTGAGAAATCTACTGGGGTTTAGAAATGTGTTTTGAATTTTTGCCAAGCCTAAATGCTGTGTCATGTCTCCACCAAAGAGCAGTTTGTAAGGAGAATGTGATGAGATGACCTCATCTGTTGCAACTTGCACTGAATTGGGGGCAATAACAGACATACAGTAAATGGAGATCTGATTTTTTTTTTGTTATTACAGTGTTTGTGCTATTATGTGAGTAAATGAATTATTTGAAAAACACGATTTCAATAATCATGTCTGTTCTTATTCCTTGTGCTATTTGCAAGATTGTACATACAGCTACATGATAACTACAATAATATGACTACAAGTAAAATTATCACATAGATAATAACACACACAGAATAACACTAGCTCCCATAGAGGCAGAGCTACAGAATTTTCATTTTTTATATATAGTTGCTAAAACCACAGCTATTACATTACTGTGACATAGGGGTCATCCATCAAAATGTAGACCTGCAGTGTAAAAAAGCGAACCTAGCACATAGCAGTTACCTGTAACTCAGACAACACTGTCGTTCACAGCATAATGCTGCCTTGCATTTCAGGGCTATTGATCCCACAGCTTGGACCATAAGAGCTAATACACCATCGCTCTGACTCTAACATCACTTAGCCATAGAAAAGGGAAGAGAGGTGATACCAGGTCGGTCAAATCTGACATTGAGAGAATAGCAAGCAAGTGCATCTGTGAATCTGTGGGAAATTGCATAATTTTCTTGAAAAGTCTTCACTGATATAGGTCATACATGTAAAACGTAACCATGCTACAATGCCGTAGGATAAATATAGAGCCAATGTTACTAACCACCTCCTATGGGATTCACATGTACTTTTTGGATGGTTGCCATATCTTAATTGCTCTAAAGGTTTCTGAATGCTTTTTACCTGTGTCCATTCATTCGTGTCCATCTGGCCTTCATAAGTGAAGCAGATTTAATGGCCGAAATCGATATTGTGTCAAGGCTTTCACTTGAAATCACATGCTAGCTGTTTCACGGAAAGGTTTGCAATCACATCGACCTGTCTCAATGAAACATTGAACTGGAAGTCAGACCTAAACACAGCTGCACTTAAACTATCCCTTAAACTATCCCTTAAACTTAAACTTTTCCCTGTTTCCCTCTGAACAGTAACAGGGCACTGGATTTTGAATGCACAGTCACAGTCAGAGAGGACACATTATTTCTCAATGCAAAACATCCAGCGTAGCCTAGAGAAATTGCAACCTTTTTCATGGGACCACGCTCTGAATTTCACTCTGGGTTCGACACAGCATAAATTCGAAAAAACAAAAAACAAAAAAAATAAAACATGCAACTAAAGCATTGTATACCAAGATGGCATCTGGTTGAAGTTCAAGTTCAACACTTCTATTGGCCTGTGCTCATTGGATGTGCAGTAAAATGAAAGATAATGTGCAAATTAAACTCAGACTGCGCAAATAGCAAAGAGTAACTTCTCCAAGAGGAAGGATTGGGGGGGATATGATTACATGCATCGATAAGGTTTTTGCCTGATTTATGCCTGAAAGTTGCCTACTGCGCTACAAACCACTTCCCACCCGAAATCCTTAACTCTGGTTATTACACTCAGAGGTGATAAGTAACAGAGGGCCCGGCAGGAGAGTGTTCATAAAACCAGAAATATCTACCACATCCCACATCTAATCTTGCTATCAGCAACAGCACTCTGCATGCTGATAAAAAATGGGACTCCTCCTCAGTTCCATGCTTAGTCATTTATTGTAACACCATACATATGCCTCCTATTTGGATGGATCTGAGACGCAAATGGTAAATACTCTCCTTGGCTAGCTGAGTCAGGCTGCAGCTGGCAACCTCCTCATCCAGCAAAAGCCACATTCTGGCCACAGAGTCAAGGGGAGACATCTTTAAGTTGGAACACAAAGGCATTATCAAGCACTAGCTGGCGCATGATGTGCACTACTCAACTTGAGGGATATTTTTTAATGAATTTGACATGTCCCATTCAAACCAAAGGCGATGTTTCCAGCAAGACTAATGTTGAGACACAATAATGTGGCTTTTCACCTTGACATAGAAAGATTTTATAACTGCAATGGGTGAGGTGTTTCCTGCTACAACATTAACATCTATAATTCACGAGGAAACATTTGTTCCAGTCTGCTTTCCTTAGCTCTTGGCAGAACACGTTTCATTTTCTATTGCTATGGTCCTCCAACTCAATGTTGTGTCACAACATGGTAGAGTATTTCTGCTGGTCAACAACAAACTCGCTCTATCCTGAAAATTCACTATTTCTTTTTTCTTTTTTTCCCCTGCAATTTATTGTTATTGCATGCTTTGGATGATCTACATGTGAGAAAAGTCAACATCATTCAGTATCACATGCTCACCTGAGGTTGCTGCAAAACAATCTGACTACAATGTCTTACCTCATCATATTTAGTCTGTGGCCCCTCTGAAGGTAAACATATTTGTTACAGCAGTCATTTGTCATCTTTTGAATATGTAAAATGAGACAATGTATATTTCTGTGTTAGCAGTTTCCCAGTTCTCTTTATAATACTGATACCTCTTGAAAGAAAATTCTCCCCAAAAGAAAGCATTGCATCCCATCGCATCTTGCTAAATACTTTTTCTCTACAAAAAAAAGCAAATGCAGTGCACTAGCACAGAATTTTAGTGGCAAAAATCTTTCTGTAGAGTGTTGCACCTCTTCAGCATCTCTGAATCAAAGTAAAGTCTTTCACCTGCTTGTTCCTATGGGGAGACATTTATATTGTGCACAGTGAAAAATTGAATTATGGCTGATGTAAAAGGCAGCTTCAATTGTAGCCACCGCTGGCAGAGCCAGCAACTGACATCAAGACCGTCCTTGTCCTCTTAGACTGATCAATGAGGGGAGCAGAGAAAAGAGGAGGACAGGAAGACTTAAGGAAAAGGGAGGGATGTTTGTGCGTGTACGTGGAGAGTGCAGCTCCACCCGTAATTAAGTTATTGTGCTGCACTGAGGGTCCATGTTTACAGGATGGTCAAGGGAGTTTCCGTCATTCGTGAACGGCTCTGAAGGCAGCAGCTCTCTCTCTCTCTCTCTCTCTCTCTCTCTCTCTCTCTCTTGCGCTCTGTCTGGGTATTGGCGCGACTCATCCCTCCGTGCTGCGACACAGGCTTATCCAGGACTAGCCCGGAAGGGAGCAGCGGCACCTATCCAGCCCTCCGCCTCTGCTGACTCCCGTCTATTTCCAGACAGGACCGCATCTGTGGAGTCTCCACCACTGTCACCATGTGCGACTGTTTCCACCTGGCCTTCCCCAACTGGCACGCCGCCTCTCCAGGGACGGGTGGGCATTGCTCTTTCTGCTATAAACCACAGTTTTCTCACTCTTCTTTCCTCCTTGTAATTCACGGATCCCACAGTGGGGTTTAATTTAGAGACCGTGTATGTTCTGTTGTGTGCAATGGAGAGACTGTGAATAACGGAGGATGTGAGGCAGCTGGTGCTGATGCTGAGTTGTGATGCTGACCTGCAGTGAGTGCTGGGTGTGTCTGCAGTGTGCAGGGGAGTTTGTTGGGCTGCCATCATTGGTTAAATCTCTGTGCGCTAGTGTTGTGTGTTTCAGGTGGCGGCCAAAACATTAATACATGGTGGCTATAGTAGCACAAATCAGGTGTACAAGACTGAAAAATTGTCCATAAAACATAGACAACGATTCTTGGCTTGCCTGTTACAAATACTTATTTGATGAAAAAAAAAAAAAAAAAAGCTTCAGCGCTAACATTTACAGATGAAACAAACTTGACTTTGTCAATCTTATATGCTGGCACTAGAATCATTAGGATTATACTGTTATACTGATGGCCTGTCATAAAGGGAGTTAAATGTCATGGTTGTAATTGCTGTAAATAATCTTAATAATCTTAATGACTATAAATCACCATCAACAATGAGGTTCAAGTCTATTTGAAATAGACACAAAATGTGAAAGGAAATTGTGAGAGTCGTCATTGCGGGTTGAAATTCGCATAGAATAGAATGCTTTTATTGTCATTGTGCGGCACAACAGAGAATCATGGCACAACAAAATTAAGGATGCTTGTGTGGATGCTGTAATACTAATTCACTTGGATCGAGCTGCTGTGACGCATTGAAGTCTGTGAGAAGTTATGATCTTACTAACCTTGCACAAGACAGGTGGGTATGAGGATGGATGGGCAAATACTGATCATGTTTATGAAACAAAAAGTCAACATATAATATATGCTATAGATAGTATTATTCAGTATCTTCATTGTTGATGTAACTGAATTCTTGACGCAAGGATTCGATTCTAATTTACCATAAAAAGGAAGCTAAAAATATAGGTAATCATCAACACAGTTGCTCTTTATTTTCAAAATCATACAGTCTTGCATTGAATAGAACATTCCTTGGAATTGTCTTTGTAAATTCTGTCTGGCAACTCATTGAATGCACAGATAAAGACTGAGGCAAACGTCAAGGTCAGGGACAGGAAGACAGAGAAAAGATGGTGACCACAGATTGGGAAAAGAGCCAAATGAAGGCTGGAGAGGGTGAAACTGCTCCATCCCAAACCATCCACCTTAGTCTAACCCAGGCTCCACTCTGAAATCAGCATCTAACTACAGATGTTGTTCGAGTGGAAGTGCTTGTGGTAAAAGCCAGCATACAAACATTGACTTTTTAAATGTAAGTTGTATGAAAAAAGATATAAATAAAAATAGCCTCACTAACGTCAATATACATTTTTGCTGAAATTTTCAGAAGAGCATGTGAAATTTGTTTTAAAGCGATGTTACTTCAAACATATCAAGACAATAATTTGTCAATGTAAGGTAACTGGATTACTAATGCATTTGACTTGTCAACTCAGTGCCTCACTGATGTAAATTCTTGATTTATTAATCGACGAAGGGCATATCACAAATCCTGTCCGTAAAATAAATCACTCAATTTGAAATTGCTTGGAAATAAACAAATATTGACGCTTTGTGAAGCTTTTCCGTTGAACAACAACCTATTTAATGATTTAACCAATTAATGATCATAAGATCACAAAACTACACTAAAAGTCAATGTATCATTTGAGTTTTGTTTATCAGATTAGTGAATCATAATGATATTGATACTGGAAAATTTGGCGACCACATGTGATTTAATTGAAAATTGCTTTAGGAGATGTAATCCTTTGCATTTAATCAAACCCTCCAAAACCTACCTCACTTCCCCCTTATAAGATGTGACACAGTTCAGCACTGGTTTTGTTGTTGGAGGTGACGTTTCTGTGCTTAGTTTAGATGGATGTTGCTCACATGTAGGCATATCAAAATACAGATTCCTCTGCTCTGATTAATACAGCAAATTAGACACAGATTAACAGATTGAAAGCATGTGCTCTCTTAGTCTCGTGCTCATATGATCTACGCTGAAAATCTAATTCTACTCTCCCCCTTTCACTCAAATCTTATTATAATTTGGATCCAAACAAACTGCACTCCTGTGAGGGCAGTTTGTGTCTAACTGCTACACACAAACAAGAACATGGTCCAAATCCAGCAGCACAAATAAGATGTTGTTTGACTGTGGATTAGTTTAGTGAGGAGGCTTCTTGAGATGCGTGGCTAGGGAACTGTAACTACAGAAGCAAGTGATTATGTAAGCAGATAGCTAAGAACATGAAACCTTGGTGACAAGTTTCAAGTTTTGAAAAACGATCCCGTTGAAGACAAGCAGATCGGCGACACAGAAAAGAGAGAAAATTGGGAGCATACACAGATCGTCAAATCTTTGTATGCTGGCTCCCTGTGACATTTCAAATACATGCACACAACTCATTTAGTACAACATTTGTCTCCTCCCTGCACATCAGAGTGTTCAAGACATCATGTACCATTCAACAAGCTCAAGCTCTATGAGGTGATCCTCCTCAATGCTCACAAAGGTGCATGAAAGAAATTAATTTAGAGTAATTCAAGTGTAATTCACTTGGTATGAAACAGATAAAAGATAAGATATTCAAAAAATAGAATATTCATCCATCTATCCACCAAACCATCCAATCTACAACACACAAACAAGGGGGAACGGGAGAGAAGGGTAGGGAAAACTAAGCCAACATATCAATTTAGAAATTATTCTGTAATGCAACACAATACTAGCTGATATAGAACTCATGATAACAAGGTCAACACATTTTGCAAAGTTAAAACTTTGCTGATTATTCTGGGCTTAGACAACAGTAACAGGGGCAACTGATGAAATATTTTTTTTATCTCTCAAGTGTCTCATTGAATATAGACATTGTTGTGCTGTTCAGATGGAACTACAGAGATCCACAGCCATCTATTCAGGAGGGGCAACATATCCAAATGCAACCCTGCAATGTCATCCCAGTATCAATCATGCAGGCTCTGTACCACAAAATGCCTCAGAATCGGGTTCTATTTTCAACTCCTGCAGTTACTCTGTTACCTTATCACACTGACATGACTAAATTTCTCAGAAAATTTGTCACAACACAGAGCAGCAATAGCTACAGTCTCTGTGAAAAATCAGTTGCCGACATCATTCTGCTGCTGTCTGATTGTATTAGCAATTTAATTTTGGCAGCCCCTGTCAACAATGAGAGTTGTTATCGGTCCTAAGTAGCACCCACAAGACAAATATTTGAGAAAGGAGTCTGCATGTTGTAGCACTAGTTATCAGGGCAGGAGTAGTGGACAACCATCCAAGCCAACCCACACATGGCATGGTGATACATCATTTGGTGGGATGAAGCAGGACCCGAATCCTTCATAAAGCTAAATGTACACATATGAAGTCAATGTTTTGCTGCTTGGGCTACCACAGATTCAAAACTTTGACACCTTTGTCCACAGACTCTCTCTTACTGATAGATCATCTGTCACTCCACTGCACTTGGAGCATATTGATGTTGTCAAAGGTGGTGTTTGTTCTTCAAAAATGTCGATGGTGGAATTAGTTGGGAACTTAATTTGTAACACTGAGGATTTTAGGTGAGACATTAGTGAAGATTTAAGTTTATTTGATCAAGGTAAAACTGACGACAGTGAATGTTGACATCCATGCCTTTATTTTCTTCCTCAACACTGCCTCAAGGTGTGTCTCCTCTGGCTAATACAATGTAACAGTATGTGTGTTAACACACAGTGCGGTTTATTATTTATCCTCTCCTACATACAAACATACACTTATGAAATCTCATTTTTGAAAGCCCTACAAAACTGCAGATGTATGAAGTGAAACCCAAATAACCCAATACATGTACACCTTATGATTGTTTCATTGACGGGTTACAGTCTGTGTATTTCTAATGTGTTTGTTAGCACATTTTGCAGTGATCTAAGAACGTCAAATGTTTTCCTAATGTATTACCAATGACGCATTGTATGATTCTCTTGACAAAGGCTATGATCAACTCCACTTCGGTACACCTGAAACTGAGACATTAGGACTGCCCAGAGGGAGAAATCATTTAATTCACTTTGTAAATTAAGTGTGACGCAAGGTCAAACAATGTCTGAGCGCAGGCTGAAATCAGATTGAAAGTGTCCCACCTCCTTTCGAAAGCTCAGTCTCGACATAACAGTTTAGTCACCTTGGCAGTAAGACTAAGACGAGGACTGGTTTACAAACAAGGCATAAAAACAATTGCTATTAATTCCAAGAACAAGAGAAACAGCTGCAACAGGTCAGTGAGTTTGATTTCAATAAACAGGCACTAACACTGATGTCTGATGCCTCTTGACAGTTTTGCTTGCTCAATAATGGGTAGTAAAACCATGTATCCTGAGATGGACAATGCTTTGTGACAAGCAGTCAGAGATAACAATATGTCTTACGTCTGCAAGGTGGTTGATCTAGATCTCTGAGAATTGGACAGTTGTTGTTTTTGGTGTTTTTTTTCTCCTATGTTTTTACCTTTTATGAAACAAAGTAACAGTCACTGGAAAAAATGGGTGCAAGCAACAGGAACAATTCAGCCAAAATCTAGAAATTGTAATAGATCCATGCTGCCTTGGGAAAGAAGATGCTCATGCATGAAAATCAGCTCAGTAATGTGATATTATTATCATACTCAAATATCATTTACGGGAACAAAAAAAGCACAAAAGAAAAAAATCAAAAACTTTATCAAGATGTTCTATTACAACACCAGTGTCTGTATTCGATTTTGTAACCAGCCACTGCTTTCCCTTACTCAGGACAAGATGGAAGATAGATGGTGGGTAGGGTGGCTCTAGGAGGGTTTACTGTTTTATCATGGTGTGGCGTGCACGTTCAATTCTGTTGTACTCCTACTTGGATTCCATATTTAAAGAATAATTGCTTAACACATCACCTATGGTTGGTTTACATTGAGGATTCAGTGGCTGGAAGAAATATTCTCAAATATTGGTGAAATTAGCAAAAATGGAAGCTCTTGGTCCTGATCAAGTCTGATCAAGTAAATCTTTACTAACAACCTATCAGATATGTTGCAAATGTTATCTGACACATCAAAATAAGCAAAAAATTGTGAAAAAGAGACTTTGTAATTTATGAAAGCAAAAACATTTCTACAGAAATATATATGTGTCTAACATATATATATACAGTATATATATATATATACATATATATATATACACACACACACACACACACAGTA